>OMLF01053605.1:0-17654 GCA_900302615.1 Holocentrus rufus
CTTGTGCACACACACCGCACACAACCTGCTGCTGTGTACACTTGCTTCCCTGACTTAGCTTAGGCTACTGGAGCAATGGTGCATGACTGAAGCTAACTGTGGCTACAGAATGGCAGAGAATGGTGCTGGATCATGAGTTTTTGACGCTCCATAGCATCAGCATTGGAGGCACATGCACGATGTATGTTGATGGGAGGGACTTGGAGCAGCTTTAAGGTGAAATGGGGTTAAATTATTGTTGTTCTTCCAACATCATTCAGATTTCCTAATTTGCAGTAATTAGCATTGCTGTAATTACTCCAAAAAAGAGTTAAAACAACTTCGCCTTCTGGCTGTTGCATATACCATCCATTCATACGTCCATTGTCCAACCCTTATCTGGGACAGGGTGGTAGCAGACCGAGGTGGACCTCTCTTCATCAAATGTCCGGAACATATGCTCGCAGGTCTGATGAAACAACTAGAAAGTCCACTGGCTTAAGGAGCTCTGGTACCAAGTACATATAGGAGCCACCTTATATTTGAACATGGTGTTCATTATGGACAATCCATGGCCAGCATAGAAGTCCAATACCTCTGCAATGCCTCCAAGTTTCTCCATCATTACTAACATGTGCATAGAAGAAAGTTAGTTTCCCAAGCTCAGGTCCAGTCCACTGGGGCCTCTCCCCCAGTCTGCCACCTGAGTGGCGTCACACCCAGCTCCTACATCTCCTGCAGGTAGGGGGACAGCAGGAGGGGAGCCTCATGTTTGCTGTTTGGGCTAAGGCCAACTGGACACTTTGACAATCCACTTCCAGGTGCTTGCCCACAAGCTCCCTACCCAGGCCTGGCTCAAAGAGGAACCTCTGTCTCTCTTATTTGGGTGAGGTGCCTGTTCAGTTTGTGAGACTATTCATAAGAGCTTTGGAATTGCTCTTACAAAGCAGTCTCAAATGTAGCTTACTATGGTTGAATCTATAGTCACTGGAGAATAGATGCCAGCAGCTCCCACAAATGAGAGTTGGAATTCACTCCAGAAGTTGTACTACTTTTCGAACACTTCCTACTTAAAAACACATAAAGTCAGAGGGATAGCAAAACCCTGCTTTCAACATCCATATTCACACTGACAATTACGCTCAAGCCAGCTTTCCACAGGAAAAGTTTCTGCCATCTCTCTGCCTTCTTTGCCTCAGGACACCAGTGTTACAATTTGAAAGAGGGAGCCAAACCTGTAATTGAAAAAAACAATATGGGTGGCAGTATTTCCCCAGCAACCAGAGCCTCCCATTTAGTCTTAAGCTGTCATGTCTCTTCACAGTGCCAAGCTGGGTTCATCGAGGGTTCTTCAGGTAGGGTATTAGCTCAAACTCAAGGGTGGCATCCAAAAGTGTCTCTTTAACAGCAGCGAGCAAATGCTGCAGCCAGATAACAACGGAGTTTACTGAGATCACCTTATATGATTTTTGGTATTGCAGTCCTAAAATTCAGGCAGTTACCCCTCAGTCATCTGGAATAAAGAAAGTTGTTGATGGTTTACTTGTCTTATATGTTATGTACTTGGCAATAAAAGCTTATGATTTTGATTTTTAGAAGACATCCATCAGTCAGGTGGACAAGAAAGTGACAAGGATGTCATATTTTGTTCTACTACATCTCCCTCTTACAGACAATGACCTTTTCTCTGTGTCTCATTAAAGTTTCAGTGTGACATTCAGTGGCTGCAGCTGCTGCAGGTGGTCAGTGTGCAAACCTAGCAGGTACTCTTGGACAAAGCTTTCCTAAAGCTTATGCTGTAAGTGCTTCACAAAAAAAATGCAAGAACATAATGTACATGATGAATAAAGCCAACAGTAGCACTACTTACTATATCAGACACATGCTAAATGACTCACACTCTATTTTTACCCTGCCATTGTGCACAGCTTGGATCAGGAACAGCTACAAGGGGTGAACCTTTGTTTCGTCCTAATCAGTGACAAAGTTGTAAATACAAAGGCCCGTAATCGCAGACCGACAGGTGGTGATTTTCTAAATAAAAATCAAAAGCTAATTTTATGTTCAGAAAAGCACTGATTGCATATACCATAAACCCCACTGCTTCTGTCTCTTCTCTCTGGCTTTTGCTTTACAAAGGATAAACATGTTGAAAATGATTTCTCCATCAGTCCATGAGAAGTAATATTAGCTGGCATTTGCCTATAACACTTAAAAAGCCTAAAATACTGGTTAAATCCCTAGTTGGCTTGCACGTCATAAATTTGAAAGTTGTTTTTAAAACACATTACATGATCATCAGTCTGATAAAATAATCCAGTGGGAGCAGTAACACTGCAAAGAATAATCACCTTCACAAGTCATGCTGTCTTATATTTAACAAGTGAGAAAATCTGACAAAGGAGGGTTAATTTCATTTGTTTCCAATGCAAATTCACTTGTTTCATGAATTTTTCTTAATGTTTCTTGACAACTTTCCTTGACATTTCCTTGATCTTAGTTGTGGGATTCTTACTTTTTGACTTTCATGCTTCATGTTTATTAAGAAAAGGTACATTTTTAAGACTCAATAATCAATAAGACTAAATGACTAGTTCTATTGTTGTAGTGAAAAGGCCACTCAGTGTGACTAAACACTCTCTGGCTCTGTGGGGACCTGCAGCTGAGACAAGAAAGGGGAAGCAAAGAAACAAATTAGCAGAGGGAAAAGAAGAAAAAAAGTCCTTTCCTCACTCCTGTGGGTCAACGAGGCTGAGGTGAGGTGGTTCACTGAGCATCAGGTAGGAAATGTTTGTTGATGTGCGCTCGACACACACCTACACACTCAACAAAGTGAACAATGACCTCTTGGGTATTGAGGGGAAAAGGGATTAAGTTGATTTTATTCCCATAAAAAAATGTTTTAAAAAAGTTTGAGGTTAATAATTTCAACAGGAAGGAAATTTATTTTGTAGTCACTAATAAATCAAGACGTGAAATGGATATGTCATGTGTACAAATGTGCAGACTTTAAATGTATTGTTTCTATTTATTTTAGAATTTCTTAATCCAACAAAACAGACAGCATTATGAAGATCCATGATATCTCTATATTTTTTCTGAATAAATTTCATCAACATGCACCATAGCTTCCTTCAGCAATGTATCAGTATTCATGATGAAATGTTTTTACTGCTGGATTTTGAAGAGTTGTAGGTCTAAAATATATTTTTGTTATCTAGGTCATTGTTTCTTCAAAGATACATAGAAATATTTATGGAAGAACAACGCACTGAGGAAACTACTTTATACACTTACAGAATCAAACACTGCATTTGAATGTGCAATACACACACACACACACACACACACACACACAGACATACACACGCTACTGTTGGATCTGATATGAGGTTAAAACCATGGCTCTTGGCAACAGAGCAGCAATTGAAACTATGGGGCCTCTTCAAAGGAGAGGAAACCAGACAGCCACTCACACTCTCTCAAATACTGGTAAATACACCGGCACACACACACACACACACACACACTGCAAGAGAGAGAGAGAGAAAAAGAGAGGGAGATTCGCCTCATAAATTAGATGAAAAGTGGCAAGGGCCCACTCTAATTTGTGCCTCTGATGCCGGCTGAGACTGGAAGCGTTCAGACTCCTTCCTGATGTTTCAGAAGGGGAATTCCTCCTCTATGGAAAGTTCAAAAAGCAGCTTTACTGGACCATGTTCAAAGGGTTATTTCAAATGACAAGCACTTCCTAGGTCAAGAGAAACTCAGACATCAATATATCACAGGGTTCTCACTCACTTTCTTTCAATGTAATACTGTAGGGCTCCATTACGTAACACAGAAATGGAGAGGTTCACCAATGCAAAAGTAATTTCTGTACCCATCAAGAATAAGACTACATAGCTTTGGGTTTTTTACTTTTTTTTTGAGAAGTTGAAAAAAGAACATCAATGGCAAAAGAAAATGTGAGAAGATCTGAAACCACTGGAAATCCCACTGGTGCATGAAAAATGTAACTCTGGGGAGAGACTGCTTCACCGAGGCAAGAGGTTTTTGAAGAGAAACACACTGCAAAGACAGATTTCAGGTCAATTTCATATGGCCTGAAAGTGAAATATACACATGACTCACCATCAGCGATACCACAGTCAGTTCCAATCTCATATTCTGATTGGCTGAGAAGCCCTCTGATGATGTCAGTATCCCCTGGTAATGGAACTCTGACCACAGTTCTGTACATGTATCACTTTGCCTTGTGACTAAGCTGATACAAAGTAACAACTATGCCATGACAGATATGTAAGTGTGTGGATTGTGTGTGTAGATTGTGTTTTACAAAACTTATGGATCCATGTATGACGATTAAGTGGGTCTTGCAAATTCTGTGAGTTTCCTGGGAGAAACAGGAAAGGGCGCGGGCAGATGGCCTTGAAATACCGGAGGAACCCAGGAAAACGGAAGTGTTGACAGGTGTGCTATTGACTATTTGAGTTTATAAAATACTGTCTTGCAGTGATCCCCCTGCAGCAGAGATAATATCCACATTAAGAGAGACGCTGTGCGCATTTATGCATGATACCTCAGCAGTGTAACTTCAATGATCATTTCCACACATCCAAAAAATGTCACACACACACACACACACAGCCCAGGTTCATACAGTGAAACTGTTTGGAGTAAAGCAGCCGTCCTGCTGAAATTATTTCAGAAGGTAAAAGTTTAATTTTCCCTGAAGAGTTTCCCTTATGACTACAGTTTTTAGTTTTGCTGCTTAAATGTTGCTGCTCAAAATAATTTAAAAAGCAACATAGAATACAGGTGGAGTGAAATGCAGTTCCATGTGCGTGCGGGTCTCTAAATTGGAGAAAACAATTAATTTGGCTGGGTGACAGGTGGATGGTTTGTGCTTATACGTGGATTTGGATGACGTCGGGAGCCAATTTGCGCATCGCTAATAGTAACAGTTCTCCACACTAGCAGCAGTGAATTAGTAATGAATTACAATGACTTTACTGGCTCTAAAAAACATACTTTTGATAAATGAACTTGAAACTGATGACCAGCCTCCACTTCAAAGTAACCCAGAGAACAATTTATTAGCAAGAATGGAGGCTAACACCATACAGCAGACATCCTAGGCATTGAATATGTTTACCAGCTTCCTGAATTAAACGTGTCTGGGTATAAGCGGCTGCAGCCTTGTGAAAACAAAAGCTGTTCTACTCGCAGTGAATGACAGACTGACTTTTCAAGACATAATGATAGGACCCAAGCTGTTTTTAGGAACCAAGCTGTTTTTTTTAACAAAGGTACACCATATATTTTCCTTTTTGTGACTTTGAGATGCCAAAAAAACATTGAACGGCTCCAGGTTTTGTCTCTTGATGACATCACAGATCAGAACTTTGGTTTTCCGGTTTCTAGCTTTGTAAGAGATTGTTTAATATTCACAAATATTGATGAAGATCACAGGAATACCCACTGTGAATGCTTATATAAAAGAGGGGCTAGACTGAGACAATCTGCACTAAGAGAAAAAGTGCTTGTATTACTTCCATCTTTCAGCTCCAAATAACCTCTCAAGTGACAAGGAACCTTTGCGGTCGTGGCAAATGGGCAGGTTTGATTATGAGATTGAGCTCTCTGACAGGGGAGGGGCCAAACAAATGTACCATCTCAAACTCCTCAAAGCCTGGAGAGAGACAGTACCTGTGTCTCTGAAGACCGTGGTGAAAGAGATGAGAGGGATGATCTGGGGCCTGAGGTACCAAAATTGACCATATCTGCCTCGTTCCCTTGAGATAACCATCTCTCGCTGGCAGGGAGCAGATGTTGCCGTCTTGCAACAGCAATTTGCAGATGTGTTCTCTCCCCTGCCAGGGCAGAGAGATCTCATACTGAACCGTGTCATAACAACTTGCCCAGGCATGACGGTGCGGTCACGGTTCTACTGGGTACCTGAACACAAAAGAAAAATGGCTCAGAAAGAACTGAGGGCCATGCAGGAGATGAGGGTAATATAAGAGTCCAAAAGCGCATTCTTGACATCGGTTTATCAGATTCTATGTGGACTATTGCAAAAAAAGGGCATGATGTACCACAGTTCAATGGCTATCCGATGCCCCTGGCCGACAAGCTCCTGGATCAGCTTGGTACAACTCACTTTTTTACAACACTGGATTTGACCAAACGCTACTGACAGAGTTGCCTAGTCTCCAGAGTCCAAGTAAAGAAGGGGGCTCTCCATTCTGTTTGGGTTGTACCCATTCATCACCACTTCCTTTCTATCAGGGGACACAGCCATATTCTTCCTGGACAAAATGCTCAGTCACCACACTGCACATGCGTCCCCCTACTTGGATGATGTTATCATCCACAGTGCCAGGTGGGAGGGATGAGATATACAGCTGGTGGCCACGGTGCTTGAGCCCTTGAAGCAGGCTCACATCCAACTTGAAGAGGTAAGGTTGGGTGGAGAGAGGTACGGTTTCTTGTGGTACCACTTGAGCTGTGGGCAGGTACACACTTAGGTAGGCAAGACAAGCTGAAACTGCTGCCTGCCCGAGTAAAAAAGAAACAACAACAGGTGAGGCCACTCTTGGGGCTGGCTGGTTACTACAGACAATTTATCCCCGGCTTTGCTGAGCTCACCAGGCCCCCCCTGACCCTCCTGACCCATAAAGCTGCTTCAGATCCAGTTTAGTGGACCAGCAGGTGTTCGAGCAGGTGAAACCTCCTTGCTTCCCTCTCCCTTTCATCCTGCAGACAAATGCGTCAAACACAAGGGCCCGGGGCTGTTTTGTCTCAGGAGATAGATGGGGCTGACCTCCCGGTTCCCTATGACGTCACCTGGAAGCTCCCAGAGCGGGAACTATTGAGAAGGAGTGCTTGCCATCCAGAGGGCGGCTAGTGTCTTGCAATACCAATTCCTGGGAATCCCACTCACCCTCTGTTTGGAACACATAGATCACAAGGTTTTTTCTGGCCATACAGCCTTTTAAGTTCAAGGTGGTTCAGAGTGCTGTTTGACTACTGTAAGCAAATATAACAGACTAGTCTTTGTTGTGGTCACATTCAGGTGCTCTTTGGATGCTTTGGGCGGACAGTACTGGTTCAGACTCTTGAAGGGCTCATTGCATTTGTAAAATGGTCTTCATCGGGGGCATTGACCAGACCACAGTAGGTCGCAATACATTGGACGACCTACATATATAACATATTGCCATGTAAAATAAAGGCATTTAAATTTTTCTTTAACATTACAATGTGCCTTGGATACTGTTTGAAGGAGACTTGCCCTACACTGTTTTATTGGGATGCAATGAACCCTTCCAAAGTCTGAATAAGAGACTACATCTTCTAATCCGATGTGTAACCTCTTTTCAGTTTCACAGTATCATTTATCATTGTTATGTTCTTTAATTTAATTGGGGATTGTTAAAAAATAACGAGCCTAATTTGAATAAATAACTGAATAAATTAAGGGCAACAGATGCATTTGTTCCTGTATTTTTTCTATAATTGGTCAATACTACGTGGCATGAATGACAGTACAAGAGTATTACTTGGAATCAGTTCACATATTGGCTGATTTCAGTAAATCACTCATACTGACTTAGGCCAGGCCCTGGTTTGGGATATAAGGGGGTGTGGCTCACGGGACCATGCTCAGGTTAATTAAACACAGGTGCTGGCCATTTGTTAATCACCAAAACAGTAGCATCTGGACCCATGGAAAGAGAGTGAACTTGTCACACATAAACTCAGACCAGATGTTGCCTGAATTTATATTGTTTATTAATGGCTTAACTTAAGGGCTAAGTTAACTAATCGGACAATCTCCCAAACATTTTTTGTATTCCTTTGAATTGCTACGGAAGGCTGACAGTTCCTTCTCGACTTCATGTGCTTTTTTAACTGGAAATTTACATTGGCCTTGCTCTCACTATCTAAAATACATCAGTGTGCCGTGGAATTAGAAAGGGTATTAGAGAGGTCAGTGGGGCAGTATGGCTTTAAGTAAAGGCTTTAAGGTTCCAGCAAGGGCAGGGGGTTATCGGCCTGGTTTCTCTCCCAGGAGGCCACCCGGCAGCCTGGGACAGCACAGATGCACCATTGTGGGAATACCATCCCCTAGACAGAGTGCACATGGAATGCTTTTCCATCAGACGTTGCGTCTCTACACACCGCCGTTCTCTTAACGTACCTATTAACTGTGACAGAGCACCAGAGATCAGGACCAGGATCAAGCCCATGCTCGTTCTGCAAAATGCTGCCATCTTTTTCTGTTGTTATCGTTCATTAGAATTTTAACCTGCAAGTTATTTTGGATCGAAGACAGGGGATGAGGTTTGTGTTTCCAGTCACATTTTTACTCCTTATCAACTCTAGGCTTATGCAAGCTGTCAAGTGGCAATGGGGTGAAATGTCGTGTGTGTGTGTGTGTGTGTGTGTATCTGAGCGCCATGGATATGCAATTGAGAGGCTCTGAAAAGACAACGGAGAAGTAGTGCCACCTGTTTTTCAATGCCAGGTCACCAGAGGCCCCAGACGGACTATTTTAACACACTCACAAGCATACATACACATGCACCCAGGGACAGACAGAGAATGTGTGTGTGGTGTGTGTGTGTGTGTGTGAAAGAGAGAGGGAGATTGTGCTACTCACCCACAGTATCACAGGGTTCGTCTTTATGGACGCAGAAATCTGTCCTGAAAGAACAACAACACCAGATTAACTCACATTTTACTAAACCTGCACTGATAATTTCTCAAAGCCAATTTTTCAAATGAGCGCTTTACTGAGCTGAACTTTACAGCCACCATGTTAATTGATCCACATGATACTCTTCCACTTGTCATTCATGCCACGTATTGTCGGCCAATTATAGACAAAAAAAGAAACAAATGCATGTGTTGCCTTTAATTTATTCAGTTATTTATTCAAATTAAGCATATGCCACTGTGCAAAGATCCCCAATCAAACCAAAGAAAATAACAATGATAAATGGTCATTTAAAATTGGAAAGAGGCAGCTTATCAGACTAGAAGATGTTTTTGAAAGTGTCAGTACTCTCAGTACTCAGTACAATAATTCTGAACAGGTTAACAGATAAAACAGATTGTTCAGAAAGTTTTTATCTGTATAAATTCTTCTTATCTGTTAACCTATTCTCAGTAGATGCCAATCTTGATTCTACAGATACCATCAGTCCACTGCTTCATTTGACTGTTGATTAAAAAGATCTGGCAGCTTGTCATCACCCACACACACACAATATACTTAAACAAAGAAACAGGATACAGCTATCCATCAAAAAAATCACACAGACACACACACACACACACACACACACACACACAAACACCACTGATTCTTGGTTTTGCTGGTCGCCATGGGAACTGCTATGCGGCCCAGTCCAGAGCCTGCAGAGAGTTGAGACAGGCCCTTCATTCCCAGCGCCGGCCCCTGATGGGAAACCAGACCTCTCTTTGTCCAAACTGTCAACCCCACTATTTGATATGCTTTCTTTTCACACTGCGCCACGGAGCCCCAAGTGGAGAGCGGGCATGTGTGCGAGCGCGTGTGAACATAAATGCGCGACACGGATGGAGGCAGCGCTTCTCGTGGTAGTTTCCTTCGGTGGAGACCGGCGACCCCGGTCACGGCGGGGTGCGATAGCATTGCCGCGACAACGGTGGAGGAGGAGAGTTTCCCACCGACGTGTCGCAGCGCTCAGCTAGGTGTGAACAGCTGTATGTCTGCATCTGGGAACCAGACCGTGGCCAGACCCCGTTGTGGGTCTATGTGTGTGTTTGTGTATGTCGGGGAGGGGGGTTGTTAGTGTTCAACTAATATTGGATTTTGAAGCCAAATACTAATATTTTTGGATTGAAGCCACCAATGGCCAATAAATGTTCAGTGTTTCCCCAAAATGTTATTCTTGTCAAGGTGGAAAAGCCTCTGAAACAGCATGTAGGTCATCATGGGACACTAAAACTTTCCACTACAGCCCAGACTAATAAAATTCTTTAAAGGCTAGCAGCTCTTTAAGTCAAGTTGACCTACCATACCTGTTCAATGGAAGAGAACATCTAAAATAGATTAGTCCTTTCATTGAATGTATAAAAAACATTACTCAACAACTGTGTGAATAAATAAAATGTGCAAAGAAATAAGACTGCATTGTGGGCTTTACAGACTGGATCTGTTGATTAAATTCCTCCTACACCACGTCACTGGCTTCTCTTGTTAGACATCTGATATAAAAATAATGATGAAAACATGATCACTCGCTGCAGCCAGGGAGGAACTGCTTTTATGAAAGAGGAGGATGATAGCGGCTGGCCAATATCTCTTTTTTAACAAAAGCCCAATATTAGCCCCATGTATAGACCTCTTTCACAGCAGCCATTTTGACATGAAATAACAGGTAAACACAGGTGTTACTAATGACATTAATGAAGGTTCTCATTTGCTGGCTCACTGGAAAGACTCTGCTACACTTAAACGGAACAGAACCTCCATTAATGCCATTAGTAACACCTGTGTTCACCTGCTATTTCATGTCAAAATGGATGCTGTGAAAAAGGTCTATTGGTCTTGTGTGTGTGTTTGTGAAGGTACATGTGCATTTGTGTGTGGCATCAGCATTTAAGCCTTAAACATGTCTGCATGTACAGCATACCACAACCACAGGGTGTTTGTCAAAGAGATGCAGGCAGGGATAGATAACACCACCACTGACAACAATACAGTTATTATGGCAACCAGTAATGCTATATATAAGTTTAACTAATTAACACCGCAGTTATAGCAGTAAACTAAAATTACATGCAGCATTTTGCAAAATTGAAATCTAAGTTACTAATTTTTGTAAATTAAAAATCTATTTCAAAGGCCTTCTGATAATGGGACTGGAGTGCGACATTCCTCACAGTCACTGAATTAGTAAAACAGAAGCTGAAAGTAAATTAAATATTAAATGAAGCACAGGGGGAAAAAAGAGTCTAAAAATTGACTGAAGCGAAATTGAAAATAGCATAAATTAAATTATAATGGAAAACACCAAACTTGAACGACCTTTTTCTTACCTAAAGTTTACTTCTGACTGCAATGTGACCTGAGCCAAACACATTAACAATGAGGGGAAACCAAAAGCGTCTCGGTTCGATGCTGTGGATCCGCTGCTAGTGGGAGTCCATTATGCAGCATGCAGAGAGTCTACGCCAAATGTAAAGTTGGCAAGAGCGAAGAGAAGCTTGCCAGAGCAGCATGAGGAATGAGAATTGCTCAGAAAAAAAAAAAAATCCCCTCTCTCAGGATGACATATAACTAGGACTTCCACTTGGGTTAAACTGATGCATGCATCCAAAATATTAAAAATTGTACCTGGTGTCCAACTCTGAGATGATGAATATGATGCAGCTTGTTTGATTATATATCTATTGTAGAACTAATCAATGCTATGCTGGTTATCTCTGTGAAAACCTTAATAAGAACTGATTCAAATGAGACATTTTATTAGATGCACTGACATTATTTTTATTCATTTTATTGTTGTTTGCTTCAATAAATGGAGAGTTTTAGTGTCCCTTGGTCTTTATCACCCTGCAGAGAAAAACAATGAAACCCTAAATATTTATGATTTTTAGGAAATTGTTGCATATAAAAAAGTGAGATATAAAGATACTGAATATGAACACAAAATATATGGCAACCTCTGTCCACAACCTGTCAGCCTTTAAACACCCATATCTGTCAAAGCCCAACCTCCAGGCCTCAGTCTGACCCACAGCAGTGTCCGATTTCATCAGCAGGACAGGGAACTCTAGCCTCACTGAAGAGAAGTGAGAGTGTGTTGTGATGTTTCGATCACCATTCAGAGGACAGGATGAGATGGCGCTGTTTGCCTTCTCAAGAGGATGCAAAGACTTGAGCTGCGACATAAAAGAATCGCTAATGAGGAAGCTCTTTTTAAAGCCCGTCCCTCCTTCAGACTGGTTCGCAAACACTGTTAACAACCCATCTGGAAGGTTCAAATATGAGCTGTCTTTGAAGACCATGCTAATAGGTCTGAGGCGACACACAAGCACACACACACACAGTGAAAGAGAGAGACAGACTTCAGCTCACAAATGTTCTTAATTCTCATTACAGAAACACTGTAACCGATATGTCAATCAATATACAATCAATCAATCAATCAATGGTCCCATAATTCATTTCTTCTTTTCTGTCTTTAGATTAAAGAATGTGTAATACCTGCACCTCATAATTGCAGATTCTATTCATAATTCATAAGTCCCTAAGTATGATCATTTAAAAGTCATTTTTCACATCATGTCTTTCTGGAGAAAGGTATGAATTTACACACACACATACACACAAACACACACGCACACACAATTACAATAGGATTCCCCATCTGGCCTTGATCTGACCTGCTCATCTGATGTCTCTTCCACCACAAACGGAAACCTCGCTCTGCACCGAGCGTGTCTGCTGTATTTCCACTAATAATCCCTGTTCCAGCCAGGCAGCGGCTCATCACTAACCCCCGTCATTACTGTCATTACTGTCAATATACTCACGTCTGTTCCAGGTGAAGCACAAACAATGACTAACAGCGGAGGAGGGCCAGGAGGAGAATGGCTCCTGCATCAGCATTTCAAGCCACGTAAATGTGATTGGCATGAGAGTGAGCCACGCAACTTGCGATACTTGCACATCCTTTTTATTTATTCACAGCTCCAGTCCATGTAATCCCTTTTTGATTGCTTTTTTTTCCAGATTTTTTTTTGTTTTATTTTGCATAATTAAATGTTTTTCCTCATTATACTGATTTCCTGCTTTCAAAAAGTGTGTGTGTGAAATAAACACGGTGAAAACAACAATTAAGTTCACTTTAACAGCAGGACAGCACATTATAAACTATAAGTGTGTGTACAACTGAATGCGTTAATATTTGTTACAAAGTCAGAAAATGAAAAATGAAAGTGGTGATGTAGTCAAATCTTATGTGTCAAAACATTCAACTGAAAGTCTTTTTTCAGTATTTACTTCAATTCTTTTAAGTTAAGAATAATTCAGTGAAGCTGAAACTTGTATGTTTTAACACTTGGCGATTGGATCGTGCTCTCCATGTCTCAGAGATATCAGCACATGCAGTATATGTCAGCCTCATGACAGTCTCTTGGTGCTTTCCTGTCAGTGACTCCCTCTTGTCTGTAAGGACTGTCTCATATTTGCTGAGGAAACTTTCAGCGCTGAAGGAGCTGACTGGGAGGAAGATGAAGGGAATTTCAACCGCAGCAATCTTTTGAAAAGTTGCCCCGCCAGGAGTCACAGAGCTGTGTGGAGGTTAAGAGGGCTTCCTGTGACACAGTGGTGTGGCCAGTCCAGGTTCGGGGGGTGATAAACCAGGAGGCTCAGTGCTGTCACTCATTCGCAGGTTAATTTATTCTCTCTACTGACTTATTCATATTCCAAGGAGGCTGAGTTCGAGTTTTTGAGATGAAGTCACTGTTTTTTGTTGTAATAATGTTCGTCTTTAACATTTCCCTCACTTACATTTCACAGCAAATCAACCATATATGCCTACACACACTTATCACACTTACACATATGTAATATGCAAATACTCACAACAAGAGAAACCCAGATCAGTATTTGTTTCCATAGTAATGGAAATTTAAAGGTGCTATATATAACATTTTAAAGCTGCACTAAGCAATTTTCTGACCAGAGCCACTCCTCTCTTCCTTTCTGTCTCTCTCTGTACCGCTGTATGGGAGCCTGTGTGGGACAACTTGATTCCAGAAGATTTATGTTCAAAGTTTCAGCCAATCACCACGGTGTATGCTACGTACTCAGCCATCATCAGCTGTCAGCCCCTAAGTTAAGTAAAGAAATTACGTGTTTTGTTTTGTTTGTTTTTTGTTTTTGTTTGTTTCTGGAAAATGTGGTGAAAGTGCAACTTCTCAGCTACAAGGTAAGATTTGAATGAACTGTTTTTGTTGCTTCAGTGCTGACTCTTGTTTGTTGGTTTGGGGCTTATGTGAGTGATTTTAGTGCTTTTAAACTAGATACTTTTGTATGTTAATCTGAAATTTGGATATGCTTACACGCAGAATGGCCAGTTTCAGAGACATTTTGAATGAAGTTGATAGCTGCAGACAATCCAGAGACACACATAAGTACTGGTGGATATTTGTCAGATTTAATCTGTTTTTCAAGTTAGTCTTTCAAGTCTTTCAAGTTACGACGACCAAACAAAACGCACTCCAACAATACAACTGCTGTATCACATAAATATGCTATGAATCAAAATATATGCCCAGTGTTAGAATTCTGAAATATTACCGTCCACATTCACCATCCACAAAAAAAAAAAAAAAAAAAAAGTCTAGCATAAACCCTGTTGCAGGTGAGACAGAGGGTGTGAATGGCAGAGGACGAGCTTATCATTGGGGGCAATATTGAAATTTAGAAAGCTGACTATAACAACAGGCTGACTATAAATTGTATGGTGAAAAGAGACCTACATCAATATATCATTGTCACTGACTTGCTCATTGTACTGTTTGCTCTCTTCTTGTTTTGAATTATAAAGCAACGCACTGCAGAATCTGACCCACTAGCACACAATGTAAATTTGAGTGTATAGGCCAGTTGGTCCCATTTGTTTACAGTAATTCATTTCTCAAAATGAGTGTTTACTGATGTTGAAATGTTAGGTTGGCTGTACAGGGTGAAACTTTCACACAACTTTAGTTGCTTGAAACTTAGCTGAAACTAAGTTGCAGCTGAGTTGCATGGTGTAAAACCCTCTGCAACACACTTGAAACTTATGTGAAACCCAGCCGCAACAGTTGCAAAACTCTCAACTTTGTGAAACTGATTTCATGCAACAGCCAATCAAAAACGTTGATAACGTTCCGGGTGATGGTGTAAAATGACTGTTGAGCTGCAGGGAAAGTTGACGTTACCTGGCGTAAATAGAGTCACCGACCGGAGATCAGCTGAAAACAGAACAGTTTTGGAAAGTAGTGATGTTTTTTTCAGCACGGATCAAAGCAGCAGGCAGGTATGTGCCGGACACAAACACACTGAATCTGGGATCATGTAAGCAGCCTAACTGATGATTGTGTTGACCTAACGTTAGTAGATCTGTTTTCTTTGTGAAAATGCGATCATAGTTACATACGTTCACGGTGGGCAGGCTACTGTGGATTTCCCCTCTTGTTTTAGTGGTACTGAGTACCGGACTGTACCGGCTTACTGGCTAATAAAGTGTAGGTGTCTGGCCAATTAAAATATAATGGGCCAATAAGTAATAATCGGCTGAAAACTTGTAAATTTGTAAACTTGTAAACTTGTAAATGCCACAAATGACATTTCCCTGTCGAAAAAACAATACGACAGCTGAAAACATACAAATCTAGCTAGCTAATCTTTAGTGAAACAAAATGTTAAATCAGGTGTGTTGCATGCAACTTTGATCATTTTTGAATTGCTTCGTGTAACTGTCAAGTTGCATGGAAATTATGTTTCATGCAACTTGCAACCTGCAACTAGTTGCATGAAAGCTTCACCATGTAAACCCAGCCTTACATGTACCACATTTAAGCAATATTCCCATAATCCTTCATGGCCAAGGAATTCTGCATTCATGTCACATTTCTGTTTTTGAAACTTCCATGTTTCCACCCATGTTTTCACATCATGGAAATCAAAACACCCTAAATAGTCTATGAAGCAGAAATCTCAATCAAAATATGATCTTCATAACGTGCAGTGAGCAGTCAGCCACACCACTGATTGAAGTCAGCTCTCAAACCAGGGCACTGTGAACTCCTGGACACTGTAACACAGTTGGACTCAGCTGAGTTGTGTGACTAAACTCTCTCTCTCTTGCCTAATGGGTGGTGAAGGGCAGGCAGACAGGAAGGCAGCAAAGCCGGCTGGTTTCCCCAGACTCCAGCGCCTGATCGGCTGGATCTGGGAGCTACATTAAGTGGATCTGACACACATTTGGATGGAGGTGGGGACAGATAGACATACAGAGGTGCAGCTGCACATGGAAAATGCACAGCAGAAAAGAGAAGAAGGCAAGGGGCGGAGAGAGAGAGAGAGAGACAAAAAGGAAAGAGTGGGAAAAGGGGTGAGCTGGGGTGAAGAAAAGAAAAGACTGAAGCAGAAAACAGGTGAAGGAACAAATTATGAATACAGTAGAACAGATGCACATGGAGAAGCAAGGCTGAGTAGGAAAAATCACGCTGAGGAGGCACATAATAGTCCACCACAGATTGGTAGATTGTAGAGAAAAAAACATTTTTTTCCCTGTCATATTACCCATGTTGACTTTTACAGATACTGCATGTCTGTTTGTATCAGTACAAAGCAAAAGTAGGAAAATGGAAAAGAAGTGGAAAAAGAAGTTTGAAAAAAATGAAGGACACTCGGCTGTCAGAAGCTGCTACCCATTAAGCTACTTTTCTGTTGCACCTTTTGGAGATTACATCTTCTTTTGCCTTCAAAAATCAAGCCAGTTCCCTCTCCTGTCAATGATCAGGACACCAGACCATGATGATGTGCCATGTTCTTGTCATCCTCTGAGTAAATAAGTTCTCATCAGAGTGCTGGGAACACTTCCACCCAGAGAAAATCAACCTTTATACCTTTTCTCATGTAAGTCAGGTCAGGAACAAATTCTGCTAAAAATTACATTTTAGTGGTGGTGGGATATACAGGAGTTGTGGGATAATTTAACTTTAAACTGATATTTGGAGGGGGTGAAAACTAAAGTTTAGCCTTGCATATGCCTTTGTTATATCCATGTTAGACCACTGTAGTGTAATACACAGATTCCTCACTCAGTAATCTACAACTTACACCAAGCTCTGCTGCTGGGCTCTTACAAGAACTAAGAGGGTGAGGGCATTTCACTTCTGTCCACCAGAAAAGCATAAGGTTGATTTCAAAGGCCTATGGGGCATTACATGGACTAACTCCAGCCTATTTGGGTTGCTTATTCAATCCCTACACCCTTTCCCTTATGCTCCAGCAGGGCCAGACTTTGAAGTCTCTCTGGAAAAAGTCAGTGGGTGGCAGGCTTCTTTCTCCTACAGAGCTCCTGCAGCAGCTTGCCAAAACCACATTTGGGAATCTGAAACAGTCTCGATTTTCAACCAAAGACCCAAGACCAAGCTGGACGGTTCATCTCATCCCGAGACCACGACCCCACACCCACCTGCACCTCGTCAAACACCTGGGATAACTGCTTTTATTTCATCTTTCTTATCTACTCCTTTCCATGAGTGCATGCTGTAACATGCACCTTAAAGGAGCGATAATAAGATTTTCACTGTCCCATAGCACAGAATGACAAAAATATGTCTGTGGGGGTTGATAGGGTTGTTGATCAGGACCAATGACTCAGTGATTACTTGGCCAGCTGCTGAGATTTCTGGCTTTTAAAACTCACTCTCTGGCCCGTACTCTGTTTTGGAACAAAAACTCCCCACCCACTGGCATTTCAAGACACTCCTAACCCTCCTCCACCACCACCTGCTGGCATTTTCAACCGCTCATCAATAGAGGACAGTCAGAGTGACCTGTGTCATAATGCATTTCAGATTCAAAGGCTAAAAAGCCCCATCTTCAATCC
>OMLF01053627.1:3676-18686 GCA_900302615.1 Holocentrus rufus
CTTTCTCTCTCTTCTCGGTGTATTCTCTCTCTCTCTCTCTCTCTCTCTCTCTCTCTCTCTCTCTCTCTCTCTCTCTCTCTCTCTCTCTCTCTGCGGTGGTTAGTTGACTTCAGACAGTCTTGTTATAGGCCTGACAAAGCGGCTCCGTGCTGCGGGGCGTTTAAAGGCGCTCGTCCATCGGTCCGTCTGCAAAAATCAGACTCACCTGAGACGCTTCAGAGCCGCAGATGAACAGCAGGATCAGAAAATCTCATTTCCAGAACTCTGTGAGAGCTTTAAATCCAGGCAGTCAAAATTACAAACGAGCAGCAGTGAGGAGTTAAAGGCTGATGCAGTTTGTTTTTATTAAAAATCAGGTCAGTCGTGTTCCTGTCAGTGTCGTCCACCTCTGATATGATGGATATGATGTTGATTGATTGATTAGCCTTTAAGCTGAATTGATTCTAATGATGCATTTTGATCAAATTGCACAAGTAATCAGATGAAAATGGTATTATCGTGATTATTAATGTCATGATTATTATGGTTTTCAGTTGTGAGTTTGTTTTCCACCCTGAAAACACTGAAGAACTTGTAGTATTTATTTCTTTATTTTTTACATTACAGTGATGATGTTTAAAAATGTGTACCTTAATAGAATAAAATACCGACACTCACAAATAACTTCATGTATCTTCGGCGCCCTGACAGACACGTTTCAGCCGTCATCAGTGCAAACAGAGCAAAAGGAAGTGATGTAATATATCACCACAGGTGAGCTCCAAACGTCAACCAACAAGGAGAATCAATAATCTGTGATCAAACACGTGGAAAAGTGTAATGATAAATGTCTCAAACAGAGGGATCAAAGGCTTAGAACAAACATTTCATACTGTCACAAGCTGGATGAGGATCAGTCTGAACTGGATGTAAATCAGGAGCCACGTGACCCGTTTAAATAGTTAAAGATATTCGTCAATATAGAGAAAAGACATCAAACTATCCGAGAAAAATGTTTCCAAAATACTGTTTGAGGCTGTTTGAGGCTCCGTCATGATGAAACCTGGATGTTTTAACCAAGAACAGAACAGAAGAATAAATCAGGAATATTAGAAGAGTGACGAACAGCTTGTCAGTGATTTTAATGATGTCAGTAGGTTTTTTCCACTGTCACCTTTGGGTGTTTCACGCTGTCCTCGAGGCTGTGGTTTTGAAAATAAACCGGCGTCGATGGTAAAAATGAGGATTATTTTCTTAATTTGTGCGAAGCTGTTTGGACTTTTTGGAGGCGCGAGGGCGGCGAGCGGACAGCCGTGATGTATTTCACTGTTTTCTGTCGACTTCCTGTCTTCCTCCGGAGAATTCTCCTCTCACTCTGACCTTTGTGTTCGGAGATGTTTTCCTCCCCTGTGTGTGTGTGTGTGTGTGTGTGTGTGTGTGTGTGTGTGTTGTAGAACAGGGGAAAACAAATCACCGCTGTAGTTCTCATTAGCAGCAGTTTTGTGTCAGCGCTGAGAGATCAGCTGTCAGCAGCGCAGCGCTCAGCCTTTCACTGCAGCTCTCACCTTTTACCGCGGATAATTACACCGCTTAACGCCGCCGTTTCCCAACCAGCGGCCCGCGGACCCAAAAGCAGGCCGCCTCCAGGACAAAAACAGGTCCCCAAAATATTCTGGAGAAACTTTCTGGAGAGTCTTAGTGTGAAGCTTATTCAGGTCGTCTTCACTCCCAGTTTGTTTTACTTTACTTGGAGTAAATAAGAAGTATCAACTTTCATGAAACTCAGTGCTTTACAAGTAAGATTAAAAGACAGTAAAAGACAGTCAAAAGTAAACAGAAAATTAGAAAGGTAAAAAGACCTTATATGCAACATTTTCATAGATGAAGTATTATGTATTTTGTTCTTTATATCACTGTCTGCTATACCAGCCTGTATTCAGGTCATGAATCTTTGAAGAAGACGTTCTGCTGCATTTGGTTATAGTCGGATGTGGGAGGTCATAAGTCCAAAAGCATCATTACCACTTGTTTCCAATGCTAATCAACTTGAATTTTCTTGAACCAAGTGTCATTTCCTTGATCCTAGTGGGCTGATCTGCCTTATTCTGCTTTGTTTCAACAGATTTGTACTTTTTCCCTGAAGTGAAACCTCATTGGAAACAAGTGGGATTATCTCATCCCACTGGAGGATCTTTGACCTCATTTTAATTTGTTGTATTTTAGTACATTTTTGCTGGTTGTATTATTAGATGTGAAGCACAAATGAGCTCCAGGTGAAGCTCACTCACAGGATCACAGTAGGCTATAGGTGCGCTCCATGCGGACATGCCAGCTCGCTAATATTAAGTTGAGTGCATGAAAAGTGTTCAGTTACTTCGTTAGCTATCTGATCAGTTGTCTGTTCAGTTACTTATTGATGCCTTTGATCATTTTGCTGACATTTTAACACTGAAAGCTCCACCAGCCCTTCATGGATTCTCCGTCCGCCTCCCAGAGCTCGTGTCTGGGCAGAGAACAGCATCAGGAGTCGGTGTTCCCTGGAGGCGCCTCAACTCACTGGAATAAACAGAGGCGCTGTATTTCATTTCACTTTTCAGTTTCTATATAAAAATTGCTCATTTACTAATTATTCAATTATTCAATTCAATAGGTGAAAAAGAACCTCTGCAGCTGGAATGACCCAGTTTACAGACAGGGTCATTACAGTTTCATCTAATCTAATCTAATCTAATTTAATTCAAATTTAATTCTAATTTTATTCTGCTAACTTTACAATGCCATATACCACAACCATTTTTATTCTGTAACACTTGACTGTAGAGATAAAAGAAAAAAAAGCAACTGAACTGGAATGAAAACACACAAGCACTCATCAATCAAAATCCATATTTGACTGTATATATTCACAATACTGAAGATGCTATTAAGTTCACACGTATTTATAACAGACAGAAACCAAAACAGCTGAACTAAGTCTCAGATTCTTTTGCAGTAGCATTTATTAGAGTAGAAAATACGCTTGTTTGGCACTTTCTGCTACAGTTAATGCAAATAAAGGAAACAGGAGGTCTGATATGTCTGTTAAGGAAGATAATGTATGTCACGTGAAACATGAAAATCAGATATGACAGACTGATGAGTTTGTTGTTACATTGATGATGTCAGCCTGTTATTTTTCTTCACTACTTGTCTTAATATCATTAGATATTAATATTTGGTATTATTATTGGACTGATACTGACATTAAGCACAAAATAACTTATAAGCATTGTTGTCATTCCTCATTCATGCATATCACCAGCTACAAGCTAGCTCCTTAGCAGCTAATAGCACCCATTATCTTTAATGAGAAATGCCAACAGTGCTAACATAACTTATGCATAACTGAAATACAACAGAAACATTTTTCACTCTCTGTGAAAAGAGAACAAATTGAAGAGGGATAACATTACGTAACAGTCTAATAATCAAACAGGGGAAAAAATTCCAAGAGCAACAGAGAGTTTACAGATCAAGTTGTGGAAACATTTAAAACAAATACAGAATAGACAGGAACGGTATTAGTGCAGTACTACAACTCATTTCCACATGATGAGACCTGTGCAATTTGTGGACTTTTTTCTTTGCTAAACTGATGCAGTGCGCAATGCATCAGAAGATAAAATATGTCTCAATTAAACAAAACACAATTAGAAAGAAACACAGGCTCATTTTCAATGATGAAATGATAAAAATTGCATTTTCATGAGTAATTCACAGCATTTAATTGCTAGAATGGCATCTGGTGCGTTGCTACACAGCTTAAAAGATTTTTGCATTGGTTACAGTTGTGAGAAAATTTGCATACATCACGAACAGGCATTATGCTGCTTTTTGAAATAAACAAAGTGTTGACTGAATGGAGCGTTAGTAGTGCAAATGGCATCTAGGAGATTTGGCAATAGAAAGTTTTGGCAATGAGTGATAAATGAATTGCTACAGAATAATTCAAGTTTATATGACTTGTCATTTCTGGAGCCAAAGCACCAGTCACTAACTTAATGCACCAACACTTTTGTTAAATAAGCACATCAGTGTACTTGCCATTGTGAAATGATGTCATATTTACCTCAGTGTGTTGATTATTCATTGTGCCGCAGTGCTTTAGCATGCTAATTTGTACCATCCAGTAAATTAACCAGATGCAAAAAATCTTTAATTTGAATTCTGTGTTTCTTCATATTCACACTATGAAGCTGTGTGTCCATCTTTTTATTTTACCATGACACTGGTTTATTTATTTGATCTGTTTTCACTTTTATAGTGGTTATTTGCTTTCCATGAGAAGCCAAGAGATTTTAGCACATGTACTGACATTCAGGTGTTATTCACACACTGATGAGCTTGGGACATTAAAGGTTACAAGATACTGTATGACCTCCGTATGACCCCGTCCCTGTCAGCTAGGTTAGCTGGTATAGATGTTCATCTTGACCTTGCTAAATATTTGTTAGTGAGCTAGTGTGTGAGTGTGTGTGTGGCTGATATGCTCTGGTAATAACATGATAAACAAAATTATATTAGCTCTGCATACAGTGGGGATAGTTCAGAAGTCAAATTCAACATTAGTAGGTTTAAGCAGCCTTGCTAACTCTATGGCAAGGAAATTAACCACCGGCTGCTCCAACAGTCACCAGAAGTCACGCTAATTTGCATATTGATGTATTTGCTACAGGTGCAGTTAGTTGCATATCATCAGACTTTAGATTAGACAAGAAAGTAGTGCAAATCACTATCCATGTGCTGAATCTGAATAGTTGTTACATCTAGACACAAAGTCGCAAAAGTTGGCAACAACTGGTTCAAGATATTTTAAGATGGGTTGCAATCACCAGAAGATTTGTGTTTCTGGGATTTTTATAATTTCCAAACATTAAGCCTGCTCTATTACCTTCTGAATTGGGACTTCTGAAGAATCAGCAGTGTATGGTAATCATACATCATCTGTGTCCTGTTTTTTAAATATGTGTAGAAAATATTTAAATACCCAACGACCAAATCAAAGTAGTGGTGATGAACTGCAAGATGTCAAAAACTGTACTTGTCTCTGCGAAAAACAACCAGTTTCTGGACATTCACGGCCAAACAGATTTACAAACACTGACTTGGTTTGTTTGAGTCTACTTCAGTGACAGATGGGTGGGGTTTGTGATGCAGGACAATGTATATTCAATGCCAGAAAGTTTAGATAATCACAGAACAGAGGCATAATTGATCTGTGTCCTCATACAGTAAACCCCGCCCATCTGGTACTCCAAGTACATTAAAGCAAACCAAAAACTCTTAGGCCTATGCTCTTACAATGGTTGAAGTCATTTTCAACACGTGAAATGTGAGAAAATTTTGTCACCCCTTCAGCTTTTGAAACCGCTTCAAAGCCTGTATGATAAGCTGAAAAATACACTCGAGTCAAGCTAAAATGTCAAGCTAGTTCTTGAAAAGCTGATTTTGGAGATACAAGGGTTTCATCCAACATTGATATGTTGACAGAAACGTGTTGTGTTGAACCTGACCCAGCCTTTGTAACAGTATTTAACCCTCCTGCTGTATCTACCAGCCTTCCACCTCCACTACAAAAGGTTCTTTCACAGGGATCCGCCCGCTGTTGACGATGACACACTCGGTGTACGGCAGGTTCCTGTCGTTGGTGTCCTGAAGCTCGATGGTGTGAACCACAGACTGCGACAGGAAACAGAAAACGAACGTTAGATACACTGGAAACAGTTAAAGGTATATTAGCTGTACAGGAAACAGGCATATTAGGTGTTAAGTTGTGAAGCAGAAGTGCACAGTCATCGGCATACAGTGATATACAGCAGCGCAAGTTCAAAGATTTGTCAGGTTTGGGTTTGAACAAATTTCATTCAAAGTGATGCTCCAGGTAGATCCATTGATAATGCCAAGTGTGTTGAGAGTGAAGAACATTTAATATTACAAGTGCAAGGAAACATTGTTGGTTGATGCCAATTTGTACACTGAAATCCTTTCATTGCCAGTAATGACTCCCACTGACACTGGACAGAAAATTGCACTGTGTACCAAGCTCTGAGATTTGTTTTCAGAATATTTCATGACTATTGGCATCTATAATAAATCAAAGTGATGTACAGATCTTTTTGTTCTGTGCACTTCTTTATTTCTTCGGGACTAAAGATCATGTTGGTGGCATGTCTGCCTCTCCTGAAAATGCACTTTTGCAAGTTTTAGGTAGTTTTATATGTTCAACCATCTAGTAGAAATATGTTCTCAACTCTCCACAGTTTGGCAGCAGGTGGGATCAGTAAAGAAGTCTGCTGTGTTGCTTTGCGGCACAAAACAGGAAGAGGGCGCTGTTCTTCCAGAGCAAATGGGGCTAAAGTTTTCAGAGTTTCTGGCAGATGGTGGAAGGAGCGAAAGACCGATGGAAAAATCACTTTTGACATGTTGATCCTTTTCGGGGGGTTTTACATTTTGACAAATGTAAAATGTGTCTTTGTCTCTCCACTCACCATGCCATCCAGGACTTTGCCAAAAACCACGTGTTTCCCATCCAGCCACGGCGCTCTGGCAGCAGTGATGAAGAACTGCGACCCGTTGGTGTCCAGACCAGCGTTCGCCATGCTCACCTGGTACACACACACACACGCACACAAACACACACACACCAGCCAGAGATGAGATCAATTAGTACTGCATTACATCACACTTACATTTATATTTTAGTCATTTCACCAACCTTCAACCAAATTAGAAAAAGTGCAACAGTAGAATGAGATCACCAACATTACAAGCAGGTGAAAAAAGGTGGTCTGTGTGTGCGTGTGTGTGTGTGTGCACGTGCGTGCTTACCCATCCCGGTCCTAAGTGCTTCAGTTTGAAGTTTTCATCAGCAAACGTTGTTCCATAGATGCTGCGACCTGCAGGGAGCAGAGGAGTGAAAATACAGAAACTCACAAACAGCATGTTGGGACAATAATGAAATAACTGCCAGATAATGTAATAACACATCAAAGTGTAATAACAGGGTGGGATAAACACGTCTGGTAAGTCCAGGAAAGTATGCAATGGAAAAAAATTTTGCTATATGGAAAAGTATAGCTGTACGATTAACTATTGGACTACACTACCCAGCATCGTTTTGAAACAAACAAAGCACTGCTTCCTGGTTTAAATGTTCTAAGTGTGCAGAGAACTTTCCCTGCAAAACCAGTATAGTTGTGATGAATCAAGATCTCACTTAGCTAACATTACACCATGAAAATGTAAAAGTCAGTCACAGTTTTGATCTTTCGTGTTCACTGTTCGCCTCATGTTGTTCTCATCTATATTCCTGGCAGAAGTGTTGTGAGTGGCTCATCAAACCACATGGTTCTGTTCAGGCATCAGGTTGCTGATGGTTAAGGTTAGACAGGGTTTAATGTGGTTCAGGTCAGGGTCAGGGTCAGGGAGCGGCTCATGGGTTTTGCCAGGAATACAGGTGGATAAAAAAATAATGTTCAAGTGTCACCCGCTCCTTTTTGTACATGGGAAGTGTCGTTCTGTAGCCGCACTCATAAAGAATCTTGATTTTCAAGACAAGTTCAGTTGATAAAACACATGTCGCTCTCTATGGAAAATCGTGTTAGCCACCTAGCCGCTAATGAACCAGTTCAGGCTCTGGTCAGCTGTCGGTGTGACGGTCGTCCTCACCTCCGGTCCCGTCGCCCGCGGTAAAATCTCCTCCCTGGATCATGAAGTCCTTGATGACTCTGTGGAACTTACTGCCTTTATAACCATAACCTTTCTGTTTAATACACACACACACGCACACACACATACACAACAAACACTCAACTTACTGTCTGCTACAAAATCCATTATATGTCCATATATTTCATGCATTCACATGACAATAAGATGAAACTTGGTGCCTTTATGAGATGAGGATTAGCTGAAATCGGACTAAAGGACACAGGAAAGACAAAAGAATATAAATAAGAACGGAACAAAATGAGGCAAGTTACATCACAGGCAGATGCTCTATTATACAAATTCCTATGTGTCAAAAACACAGCATTGAAATTTATGCATGAAAGCATGAAAATTAATGAATAACAGTATTATAACAACAACAAATGCAAAACGGACCACATGAAACCAGTGAGAGTGTAAAGTGTGTGTGTGTGTGTGTGTGTGTGTGTGTGTGTGTGAACACAATCATCACCTCTCCGGTTGCCAGGGCAACGAAGTTGTTGACGGTGAGAGGGACGACCTCCCCGAACAGGCCAATGACGATCCGGCCGACTTCGTGACCTGCTACTGTGATGTCAAAAAACACCTGGAGACAAACACACACACACACACACACACACACACACACACACACAGAATAAGTGTTAACAAAGAAGATGAAAGATGAATTTTACAGGCACATTTCTCCAGTAACAGTGATTAAGTGTCACTGTCAGTATTTCTATTTTCAATCCTTTTTATTAACATAAACCCTTTGTAACCTTTTACAGATCAGAACCAACATCCCTACTGTAAACCAGCACTTTTCTGAACCAAAACTCCTTTCATTAACATTATTTTTTATCATAACCCCTTTTTAATTAACTTCAATTCACCATAAACACTTTAATTGACATTATTTTTAATCATAAACCTCTTACTAAGACCACAAATGCATTTGTAACATCATACTTCTTATTAACCAACATTATTCCTTTCATAAACACTTTTAATTAATATTATTTCTATTATAAACCCCCATTTATTAACATTATTCCCATCATGAATCCCTTATATTAACATTATAAAGCCTTTACATTAACACTGCTCCATGAAAAACACTTTATTTTTCATTATTCCCATCATAAACCCTTCTTTAAACATTACTGTGATATAAAAGCAGGTGCTGACTGGGTAAGATGTCGGTGATTTGCGGCTGGTTTTACACACATTGACAGTGTGGACCTGAATATGAGTCTACAGTTCATTTTGTTTATTAGCGGATCATTAAATCAGCCGCATTTTCCCTTTAAAACACAGGGAGTCTGTTTAAAGCGCATTACCAGGCAGGTCAGGTGCAGATGAACAGTGTGCAGGCCTGCAGGAAACGCAGTGCGCACAGTCTGCTTTGAATGCACGCGTAGCGTCTGAGTGTGTGTGTGCGTGTTTGCGCGTCTGTGTGTGTCTGCGTGTCCCGGTTGCGTGTCCCATATGTTCTGGAAGAATATATGCGCGTTTGTTTACATGCTAGCCTCCCCCCGCTTTGAACTGACACGTCGTCACTGTCTGTCACTGTGTACGTGTGCATGCGTGCGTGCATGCGTATCGGCTGTGTATGTGTGTGTACGTAAACGCTTTATTCATCGTCGCCGCTGCGGGGACGCGCACAGCGGACCGTCAGATGCAGACAGAGACGAGATGCTGAATTAAAATGCGGATATTTGCTGCAGATAAACAAAAAGCACCAACCTTCTCGGTGACTTTCGGTCCTGTTCGGCCCTTGGAGCCGGACGCCGGCTGCAGGGCGGCGGCGGACAGCAGGAGGAGGACGGCGGCCAGGACCGTGCGGAGCTCCATGTTGCGGGCTGAAGCAGCAGAGGCCCCATACGGAAGAAATCACAGCGAGTCACAGCTGGGGGGCTGGCCGGGAAACGGCGCTCCGACCCCGGATACATCACTAACCCCTCCCCCCCTGTGGGCAGAGCCTGGACCGCAAGCCCTGCCTACTGAGGAGAGGAGGAGAGAGGAGAGGAAAGAATTCATCATAACCCTTCGTCAGTCAACTGTCAGTATAAGATTATAGATGAAGTTTTATTTTAAGAAAAGATTACACAACACAAAATCCAAAGTTGGTGTTGCAAGCACTGCTGCTCAACTCTGCTGCTTTTCAACTGAAGCCCACAGCTGCCAATATCCAATATGTTTAGTTATTTGTTTGTTTATTAAAAGGATCCACATTAGCTGAATGACACTAACCAGCTTGTCTTCCTGGGTTCTATGTAAAATACAAGACAATATAATACGAAAAAAAAAACTATAATGAGAATCTACATACATAATGCAAGATTAAAGAACTGTAAGCTGTTTCTATAATTTACATTAGTAAACACAATACAGAGATAAACCATTTCATATTCCGAATGACAGCAGGACTGTTTTCCTCGGCTGTCACACTCCAGTCAAGGAAATATGACTTCAATAGCCTTTTGAAAACAGTCTTAGAGTTCATTTTTCACACTTTATTAATTGATAAATGTGTAATCAACTGTCCACACACAACCTGAACGCATCACCATGATACAACATGACATCATAAATAAACAGATGTAATGGATACAGTGCAGTTTGACTGGCTGTCTATGGGAGGATCTTTCTGATCAGATTTCATACAAACCTGTGTGGAGGTTTTTATGCTGCTGCAGTCCAGTGAAAACCTCGTATCTCCACCTTGTTGAGTTCATTCTCACCCTGCAGTTTTTGAATTTGTCCACTGGGGGTTTAGACAGAGTTTTACAAGGAGCTGCAGTGGAAGTTTCTCACTTTGTAGAGCAGCGTGGACAAAAGTGACAAATCACATCAGTGGTGTTTTGCATTTTAATATTTTTTTAGACTGTTATGACTTTTCACTACATTTAAATCCCACTCAGACTGCACTGTGGGAAATAAGATTAGACACCTAGCTGAAGCCGGACCGACACTCCGACTCTCAGGAATGCAGCTTTTCAATGTGGACAAGTTTTTTTTTTTTAATGGCTTCATTGTCCCCCAATCAGCTCACCTTATTACAAATAAACACTGAGAGCGATAGTAAAGTGTGATGCGGAGGCGGTAAATCAGGTAGATGCTGTCACCCATATCTGAAAACATCCCTGCACATCTGTACATACAAGCAAACACACACTGAACCATAAACCGATGAATCTACAGCTTCGCTCCTGTGTGTCCAGTTAGCAGCCAAATACACTTAAAGCCTGAAGCTCATTGGATGTGACTTTCAAGTTCAAGTTTGTTCAGAGCCCAAAATCACTTTTTAAAATCAATAATTTAACACTCTGAAAGGAACCATTCTTCACTATGACTACTTTGACTTTTCACACTCAGATACATTTGACTGACAACACTGACACACTTTGACTGGAGGAACAGGCAGGAACACAAGACAAATACTTTGAATGGAAGATTTTTATTTTATGATATTGAAACTCAGTAAGGATTTGAACATTTTTTGCACTGTGAGCTCCTCTGCTGCCGAGTGTCGAACAGTGAAGTCCAACACTGTGGTTGAACTGGTCAGCTCCCAGTGTGAAGGTGAAACTAAAAAAAAAATCCCTCCCTGGATAAATAAAGGTCACAGTCTGTTTCTGTTGACCTTTTCACCCTAAACTGATAGTCGATAATGAGGACGGATCTCATAGTTTGTAGTAACACAGAGAAAGAAGCTTCACAGCGTCTGAGAGAGGAACAGAGTTCAAACAGTAAACCAGACCGAGGCAAAACTACTTCAACTACTGCTATAACTGCCTTTGTAACAGCAGTACTACTACATTTATTATACTACTACTACTGTTACTGCTGCTGTTGTATTACTTCAACTTCTTAATGCTTCTACTAGTGTTACTATTTTCATTAATACTACTCCTGCAGCTGTACCACATTACAGCAGTATTGATACTACTCGTTGCTGTAATATTGTAATATCAGTGGAAGCTGCGCAGGATGACGTCACACTGTCCTGTTAATACACCACAACAACATGATGTACAGCAGCATTTCAAAAGGAAAAGTTTACAGAGAATTATCAGAACAAATGTGAAAGGAGAAAAGAGAGAATAAGATTTCACATGAGTCAGTCTACAGCAGAGTGACAGCAGGTACATTTATAAAAAAAAAAAAAAAAAAAAAAAACGTGTCTGATGCATGAAAGTTAAATCTGAGTGTGCAGCAGCTGAGCTGCAGCTGTGGGGGAAACAGCGCCTCCTGTCGGCTGCACGGACAACTGCCTCATTTACACAGACACTAATATTCTGAGCACTTTTCATATGCTGCCAGTCTGTACGGCAAACAAACCTCTGAAATATGGATGACGACAATTATATCAGTGCGGTTTCCCTCAGCCAGTCTTAATATATTACACCAGGAACACTGAGCAGCTGAACAAAGACCTGCAGAAAAAGCAGGGGAAAAAATCATAAAGAAATGACATAAATTACAAAGAGTGATACAGTACAACTGAAAAATCCTAATAAAATGTAGATAAAATAATTCAAGTTGAGACACGTTTGATTAGTAAATGAATATATGAATTATTAATGATATTCAAATGTTATTTGGGCCTTTTGTTATTTCTTTTGTATTGAGATGTTTATTTTCTTGCACTGTACAGTTAGAGCGAATTAAAATTACATCCCATAAAGAAATTATGAAAAGCAATCAGAAGTATTGACGCTGTTGTTTCGCCTCCATTCAAAGGAAAAAGAGAAAAACTGCTTTTATAATCTGCGTTCAAAACAGGAAGAAAAAAAATATCCCGGACGCTTAATGAGCTCTGAGTATTTTCCTGATTGACAAACAAATGCATTTTCCAGCACGCAGGGATCAATAAAGCTGCTATTTCACAATATGCGGGTGGATAATTAAGCCCATGGCCGCGTAATAAAGCGCTGTTTTTATTCCATGCAAGGTTTCCTGGTGCGTTTAAGGACCCGCTTTGGTGCAGAATAAGTTGAAAAAGAGAAGTGAGTCCCTGCTGAATACATGTCTATAGAGATGAATTATAATAGTCAGCCTGCCGTGACCTTAACGCCACGGCCAGGACACACACACACACACACACACACACACACACACACACACACACACACACACAGTTATCGGTCTCCTGTCAAAGCGGCCCATCCATTCGTCTTTCCTGCCGCCATCCGCCGAATTAATTAAGCAGAAATGTAAACGTTTTAATTGAATGTCAAAGCGGACCTGAACGCATGCTACTATGTAAATGAAAGTGACACCGATTTAAGCTCACATCAAGGTTACAGCGGCGTTTACTGCTTTATTTATGGGCGCAGGTAGGAGCTGCCGCCTTGTAAATGAATGGGAAATGCAAACCTTTTAATTGAATTAATGTCAAAGCCTCCGCAGCGGGCCGTGTAAACGATTTAAACTCTCAAATGTGACTAACAGCGGCCTGATCAGTGTTTTAAAGTCGAAATTTACCCCTATATAAGATTTAAAGCTGTTTAATATGAGGCCAAACAGCGGTTATATATATGCAAATTGAAGATTTATACTGTAGGACCGCAGCGCTTCTCAAATCAGGGAATACAAGGCTTTTGGTAAATGAACTCTTGTTAATATTGTGTTTTTTCTTTCCTGCAGCCGTCTAAATAATTAGCTTTTGTTGTAGAAAATGATGAATTTGGGCAGTTAATTTATTGATCCTGCAGCTCCTCGATGTGCTTTGCTTTAGAAAGCCATTAATCAATGGATGAAAACACCTAATTCTCCTCCTGCATGCTGCTGCTTCCCCCCGCTTTTCTTTTTTATACGTTTTCTGGCTCTAATTGAGGAGCCACAGCGCGGGGAAACCCTGCATCAGTATGCGGAGAATAACAGTTTTCTGAAAAATAATAATAATTATTATTGATTAATGATGAAGCAGACGCAGAAAAATAACAGTTGCAAGACGTGTAGATACGAAAGAGTTTTATTCCACAACACTGAAAAACAGCTTCTAATACCTGGAATTTATCACATCAGTTTTACAAAAACAGATTAGATCCTCAAAATCACGACATCAGGATGACTCATAAGTTCAATAGAAATCCGTTATGTGCTTTATTATTTCATGTCAGCAGTCTTTTTGTCACAGTGACTGTCGATTTTCAAGCATTTTGAATGAAACTGTAGATTTTCACATTTTAATCATGTGAGTACAGTGTCTAAATACTATTTTAAAAATGACTTTAAATGAGTTTTCATATATTTTTCTATCCAGGAAACTCCAACACTAAGCCTGCCTAATTACTAATCACCAATTAACAATTTACCTTGTCAAGTTTGAAATTTAATTTGTGATTTCTGCTGCTTTGCTCACTGAAAAATATTAAGCCTCAGCAGAGGCAGAAGTGGCCTTTTCATCCACATTTATAAGTGAAAAATATATTTTAAATACCTTTTAAAATATCATGACATGAATTCTTAGTAAACACCATAGCAAATATCATCTATTTGATGTTTATTAAATGATAAAAATATCTTTTAAGGGGCAAAGAAGCATAAAATAATGCTTTTCTGAACTGATTTTTTCAATCCATCATTGGGTGTGAAGCCTGATGACGGCTGGAGGTCAGAGTTGCTTCACCTTTTTTATTCACGGCTGCGTCGCTGCAGGCTTGAATTCCCCCTGCAGAAAATGCGGTTTAACGTGAAGCCGGCCTATCAGTCAGCCTGTTATTCCTCCACATTCCTGCACGGTGAAAATGTCGCTTTAAGCCGACAAGAGTTCATTTTCAGACGCTTATGTTTGTGTTTTTGTTCGTTATCAATCCACCAGAGGTCCCGAGGATGACAAATGGGGCCTGTCAGGGTGACGCCAGTCATAACAAGACACACACACACACACACACACACACACACTCACACACACACACATGCGTTTACATTTACATTTTAAGGCATTTAAGCTGACATTCTTATCCAGAGTGACTTACGACTGACACACACACACATTTTACACAGTGTATGTACACATTTCCCATACACACGCTTTTTATGCTTGGCTACAACATGACCAGTGTGTGTGTGTGCATATGTGTGTGTGCTTGTGTCTGCAGTAGACGGGTGGGAAAACTTAGGGTCATGGATAACAAGTTAGACCCAGAAACACAATGAGCTCGCCTATAATCTATCTTATCTACACACTCACCTACAATACACACTGAATTAAGTCTCTGAGAAAAGGAGAGAGAGAGAGAGAGAGAGAGAGAGAGAGGGAGAGAGAGAGAGAGAGAGAGAGAGTGGGCGG
>OMLF01053629.1:18579-61281 GCA_900302615.1 Holocentrus rufus
GCATCCGATACGGGACATGAAAAACAGCGGCGTCTAACAGACAGAGCCCAATCCTTTCTGCTACAGATTGAAGCACTGGTTTTCTCAACTGAAAATTTACATTCTCAGTCATAAGCCCACTCTTCAACCTTCCCTGGATCACCCCATTTATATTCCTCCATAATGAACCACAAAAGAGATTGTCCTATGGGTTATGTGCAACAAAAGTAGCCCCCATTCTTTTGGTGGTAAGAGTTAATGTGCTAGTGCAATCAAATGGATTTTCACAGTACAGCACATATGCCCCTTTTGGAGTCTAGATGTACACATAGGGTTAGCATGCGTATATTTACTATTGGTCTTTATACCTCCCCAATAATGAATACCATCAAGCACCATTAACAAATACACAGGATTTGATATTACAGTCCTTTGTGCAATGATCTAGTGTGTCAGCTAGCACCGAGTCTCACCCTGGGACCATGCTCCACATGATGTGGAGCTAACCCCAGACTTTTCCCAGAACACAGTGCCAGTGTGAAATGAGGCCAGTGGGAACAACTTTTGTTGTTTTGAGGTACAGGTGTGATTCACTAACACAGGGCTAACACATAATCCAGGGTTAACACATAACCCAGGATTACGGGCTTGAACGTCTAGGGCCCAGGCCGGGCTAAGGCCAATATTTGAGGCCCGTGCAGGGCACTACCATGGGTTAGCACATAATAACCCAGGTTTGACACATAACCCAGTTAACAAGTAACCCAGGGCTAATACAACCCAGGGTTTATGAATGCTTGTGTGAACACAGATAAGAAAGTCATGGACTAACATTAGCCTTGGGCTAAAACACCTTAAAAGTGTGGCTATCAGGACAGAAGTCTTGTTGAAAAGTGTTTTTGGTGAAGCGTTTCCTGTGTAATATAACTAAAAAGTTAGCCCAGCGTTTAGTCTTATGGAAAATGTGACAAATATTGTTAATGCCTCTCTGGCTGCATGGTACCTGATATATTTGTTGTGGATTCACCATGTCACGATTTCAGCATATATATTGTCAACAGCAGAACTCATTGGATATTTAATCTTAGTAGCAAATTTTCAGATCCATTTTTAGACTGATTTTGATTTAAACTGATTTTGAAGACTCCTCACAACTTAATTCACCTGGGCTGATGAATTGTGTGTGAGTCTCCCTGACACAAGTGAGCCAGTCAGATGGGGATCTGATAATTTCCCCCAATACAAATAAAAATAAAAAATGTGCACATTTATATTATGAAGTAGATATGAATGTGACATTGCATGGTGTGACTGCATGTTTGAGTCAAGTCTATGTGCCAGAATTAGTCTCATAAATCTAAATAACACAATCAACTCATTTAGCTTCTACATGAACGATTCTCACATTTATGGAAAAGGATGTAAACAGAATACACTTTCAAACAGTAACTACAGTAAATACTTTGATTTATTATCAAACAGTCTTTACAAAGCAAAGAATCAGGGAAGTGACGACACATTGACACAAAATGTTAGAACTTGAGTTGCCTAAAGGCCTGTCCTCCCTTGCAACCCTTTTCTGACCTGGAAAATGACAATGGTTCTGTTTAGCTGAGTGGGTGCAGCCTAAAGCTAACACTGCCAGAGTTGAGGCGTGTTTCACACTGAGGACTCCCACATGAGATACACCCATGGTACATTAAGGTTCTTTATGTGAAATGGGATGTAATGGGTGCCATCAACGAAGCTGTAGGGGAAGGAGTCAGCTATTTTCGAAGCAATCTAAACTCAGCCAGGGCTGGAATTGTACACAACTGTGACCATGTTTGCTCTCTTAAAACCCAAAGAACAAGACAGTGACTCTCAATTAGCTTTGCATCAGGACCCTCTACTCTCTGTGTGCTAGACGATCAGATTGCATTCATCTGTCTTGGCATTCCTTTGTCCATGAAAATTCATAAAGTCTTGAACCTAATTTCAGGTTTTGACCTGCCATCTGAAAAAAAGCATTAAGTTGGATTCACTGTAAATACAAGCTGCCAAATGGGAAATCCATTCACACCCGTCTCTCTGTGGTAATTGTGAGATGGAGGAATCTTTGGGATTGCAGAAGTATCTACAGTCCAAGGTACTAAAAATAAAAATTATATTCACATGAATATAAAAAAACTTTACTTTTGAAAACTGAGTAGTATCTGCCACAGTTCATTTATGGTCAATTTTAAAACTGGTAAGTAAAAATGATTTTGGGTGTATCTGTTACAACCAGTAAAATCCGTGAACGCTTCCACATTGTAGCTGCAAGATTTCGTCCTGTTCTTCGGCTTCTCCCAATAGCACATGAATGCAGCATACAGTGTGGGCTGAGATGCTTTTTGGAGAGCAGGTGTGATTCCTTTACGTGGCAAACTTCTTCTGCCGGACTGGTGGAGGGAGCTGAGAGGTGATGTCCAGAAGTGGGCGCTCCACCACCACAAGAGAGTGGTCTTCCAATAAACTCACACACAGGAGGTGCTGCAGTAGATAGCAGAAGACAACTTGGTCAGCATAACCTGTGCTTACATATAGCATGGTCTGGTTTGGTACTTCACTCCAAACTGCTGCCGGTGTCACTGCACCATTATATATAGAGCTATACACTGATGTGATGAAATCTCACCTGGAAGGCTTTACATATCTTGAAGCCATGGCTGTGTCTGATCCTCTCCGGCTCTGGAAGACTCCTTAACGTCATCTGATTGTACAGAAGAGTCTTCTGGTCAGGGAGGGGCTGAAGGCAGGGATGGTGGGAAACATGTTACAAAACAGACTACAGCAGGAAGAAGGCAGCAGCATCTGCACTATGCAGTCTGTGGTAATACTTCCTACTTACCTGAAACCTCAAAGGAATACTCCAACCTTTGGGGCAAAATGCCCCTGTTCTGACTTACCCAGATTGAGACAAGATACCATTTTCACCTCTGTATGTCCACTGGTCCGGTTCCTATGAGTAGCATTTCATGTTAGCTTAGCACAAAGACTTGAAGTCTATAGGAGTCATTTGCTTAGCTCAGTCACAGTGAAAATACAAACCGTACAGAAACTCCAAAACTGTCTTATTTACCCAATGTATTATGTGTATTTGAAATACAGGTCATGGATTTTTTTTAATAGCCGTTTAAGATGACATTAGATGGCAGGAACTATAACTGCTGAGCATGAGTCCTTCTGACTGTGTTCAGCGGTTATAGTTCCTACCATCTAACTTCTCCTAACACAACTCATTTTTTTTTCATTTCAAATACACAAATACACATTATATAATGTGTAAACAAGAGCTTCAGGGGTGCTGTAAGGTTTATTTTTTCACTTTGACAGAGCTAGGCTAATGACTCCTGTAGACTTCAAGTCTTTTTGCTAAGATAACATGAAATGCTAACCATAGGAACCAAATCAGTGCATGTACAAAGGTGAAAATGGTATCCAACATCTTGTCTCAGTCTTGATAAGTCAGAAAATATATTCAAAATATAATCCAATTCCATGAATTCCACTGAGAATGTTTTAAGAATGCAGCAGGAAAACCTAAAATCTAGCAATATTTTGCCACAACAAGTGACTTCTGGTCAGTTATGAGACCAACTAGAATCTTACTACTCCTTTCAGTTGTGACTTAGAGTTGTGCATTGCTTGTTTCTTTGTGAAATGAAAATTCATTCAACTAAGTCTGAAAATCTGCCTTGGCCCATCCTTTATTATTCTTATAACTGAGTTTAATAAACTAATTTTTCTTGCTGGCATTCATTTCATTCAAAGGATACAAATAGAATGTGCAGTACTCCATTTGGGTTGTACTTTATTCTAGCCTGAACGCTAACCTTTGAGAAGAGAGATAAAAGATCGTGAGGCATATTGTGAATTGTGTACTTTTCTGAAAATACTGTGCAATGACATTTTGTCCTTATCACTTACTGCTCAACCCATCGTATTTGAGATCGATCCAATAAAGCTCACATGCAGTTTGGTAAAGGTCGTGTATATATATATATTACAATGCAAATCACTGTTTTACATACCAGATTCTGGTCAATGATGCAGAACATGTAAGTGTCGTGCATTATGATGTGGGCGGGGTTTCTGGGATTGAAGGTGAGGTGGGTGATGGGCGTATCCCTCGCCAACCACAGGTAGTGCAGGCCTTGTTTCTGCAGCTTCCGACTCCACTCAGTGTACTCCTTCTGCAGCAGGGAGTACTCAAAGATCTGCAGGACAGACATCAAAGACAAACGAATCAATGATTTCAAAAAACAGTCAAAAAGATTTTTACATTCCTGGAAGACAGCATGGAAAATGACCATGTCACATCACACCAAATCATATTCATAAAACCAAGCTAGACCTGTTCTGCTTGTTCTGACACAGTCTGATGGTTGCGTTGTGCCTGTTAACATTTTATCTATGGGTTAAGTGTCAAAATAATTTAGTAATAGATTTGAGCGTACACCCAAAATAAGGTGCAAACCAACGGTCCAAAGTTATGAAAATTAAACACATGAAGGCTGCACACTTCTCTCCATATAAAGTATGGTATTAAATTAATACCAGCAACATGTTTCAGCAGTTTCTCTTCTTCAGTTAGACATGAATACTTATTACTTATGGTTAGGTGAACAAAACTGTCTAGCTTTGCCTATATTTTCATAACTACTCACTACTCAAGATGTAATATTTAGCAATTGTAGCACATCCAATTTGAGCTTTGATGACATTACTGTTCTGCAAATGTTCTGCAAACTCTAAAGCTGATTTTGGTTCTCTATCATACATTATGACATTTTAGTGACGTCGTGATAATGACTATACTAAGCAAAATCCTTTTTGTTTCCTGTTCATTTCGATGAAAATATGCAACAAACAGCTGTGTAGTCTGACACAAATAGAAACCACATGCATCACAGAAACTATGGTTCCAATCTGGCTCTGACACAAATGGTGCAGCTGAGTCACTCTACAGAGGGCTATCTGCTAACTGTTTAAAATGTTAATTTAATTCCAACGGTAATTCCATGGAATCTTTACCTGTTGGTCAGCGTGCACCACGACCAGGTTGCTAGTTGTTGGGTGGATGGCCAAGGCAGTGGGGCAGGAGCTGTATACTGGAACTGTACAATGGAGCTACACATGTACACATACATACAAATACAAAGCAATTAGACATTTACAGTTGTTAAAATTTAAAGAATTACTCTCGCCAATTTGTGTCAAGTGGTACTAGATCTTTTTCACAGCAGCCACTTTGAAAGGAAGTAGCAGGTAAAATCCGGAACCCTCATTAATGTCATTAGTAACACCTGGCTGCTGTGAAAAATGTCTGTTATGAGAAAATACGGACAATAATTAGCAAGAAAGAACAGTCATAGAGGATCAAAATGACAGCCACCTTAAGCTTGTGAAGGTTGTAGACGTGGATCTCACAGTCGCTGTTGGCTGTGGCGAGCCATTTGCCATCTTCACTGGCAAACATCAGGTGCACTGGCTGCCTGGTGCCTGGGGAACACACACAGATTAGTTACACTTCACACAAGAGAGACACAGCTGTGGAGGTGGGGGGCAACGTAGGTAGTAAACATAAGATTTACATAGTGTTTACTTAGGCAGCCCTCAACCGATATACTGGTTTTCTGGTATATAATGTGACATTTGATCAGATTCAAACAAGCATGCAAGAATTGTTTTTTACAACTATTATTGTTATCATCATCATCATCAGGGAGAGCTTCAGTGTTTTTAGCTGTTTGAGAAGTTTGTCCATATCCAGTGGGAGCCCTGGCCTCACCTGACTTGGGTTTGAGGGTATGCAGGTATTTGCACTCCGACTCGCTGAGGGCGACGACCACGACTGACGAATGGCTGGAGGAGGCGAAGAGCTTGGAGGAGTCGGAGGAGAAGCAGAGCTGGTGGGCCGAGCGCAGGACCTTCGGCAGCTTGGCCACCTTGATAGGAAGACAGGAGAGCTCAGCCTGTGCACTTCATTATCATCAAGTTTAACTAAGTCTATTCAAGTCAATGCTCTTTGCCGTCACAAGTGTAGGAAACAGACTTAATTTGCCAAACGACATAAAAATTGACATTTTCATTTAGCTGACATTACTTAAAATGAGCAAAGAGGAGCCCACCTTGGAAATGCTGACATTGCTGTTGTTGTACTGTATTCTGTAGAGGCGGACACTGGAGATGGTAGAGTACGCCAGCCAGCCTCCACATGGAGACAGGGCACTGCAGCAGATATGGTCGTCTCCCTGCAGAGGTCAAATCAAGGCCTGTCAGCTCTTTGCTTCAACATGCTCGAGACTCAGGGAAAAGATTATTACAAGTAGTCCCAAACAGTCAAACACAGACACGTCAACTGAAAGATGATGATATAGAAAGCAGCTTAGCGTTTGTGCCAGAAACCATGCGAGGTCCCATCGCTGAAGTCTGGAGAAGTGGCTATGAACAAATGTCTTAATGTGGAACTATCCAGCTAACTGAAAAAGACTGTATTGGGTAATGCCATAGTCTAATTGCTAGTCTGATAAGGTACACGTTTCCAAATGTAGGTTACTGTGACACAGGAAGCTGTTTTAGTCTCTACTCCAAAACACTCTTTGAGTTGTAGCTTGAGAAGAGTCAACTCATTTGGCCTGAACAAACCAACAAACTGTTGGTTTTGAGGTACTTCTCAAAAGGGCCAGCAATCAAATTTCTTTTCTATTAATTTACAAACATGTTCCACTAATGCACACTGTGTGTTCTGGCTATGTAAGGCTATGGCTATATATGCTGCTTAAGGCTTTGAGCACTATTTTTTGTCTTTATCTTGGTTGAGATTTGAGATGAGCACATGCCTATTTTCTCGCCTCAGCTAACTAACCAGCTAGCAGGATCATTTAGCAACTATTGTTAATGTTAGCAACCCACTACCAGCTAATATTGGCTTCTAGCTACTGTGCAAATTAAATGTGTTAACAAGGAGACAGTGATACCTGGCTGAGGTCATGGTTGGCTAGTTAGCTAACTAATTTATCTTAACAAAAATATTTTAGCAGAGGGGAAATTATCACTTCCAAGTCAGACAGCATGGCACAGAAATTAGCCGTGTCTGTTCCATGCTATTGACATGGCTGAATCAGTCTTAAGTCTAAAACCAGCTGTGACCAACCAGAGTGTGCATTGTATCACTTGAAAGCCGGTTTTTGACACTTTTTAAAAAATATGTATATATTTTCACAGCATTATAACGTGAAGCTGCAAACACACACACATCATGAGTACAGACCTTTCTCTTCAGTTGAATCAGTTTCTCTGGTTTCCTCTTCACAGGTAGACTGTCCCCAGGCTTTCCTGTCAACATATTAAGTGGCATGTTTACAGGACTCACAGGAGGAAAGCAAAAGAGCACAAGTTATGTCACTTCAGTCACATGGATATGTTTTCACATGGTCTGCCATCACTTGAATCCTCAGCATTATGTCAGGGAGTGTACATGTGTTTGACCTCACCGTGTCCATCGCTCTCCCCCAGCCTCCACAGCTCCAGATGGTCATGAAACTGGAAGAGCAGCATTCCAGCCTTCTTCCCACAGGAAACCAGACTTCTCTACACAGATGACATATACATGGAACCATGTCACTCATGCCTGTAAACATTATGTGATTTTCCCGGGAATTAAGTGCCTTTCGTCTTCCCCTCATAATGCTATACCATAGATTAATTGGGAAAAAATGATGTAAAAGAAAAAATCACTTCAATGAGCCTTAAACGTGTATTATTGTATAAGAGTTAACAAAAATAAATAAATAAATAATACAAAATATAAACAAAAAAATAAATAAATAAATGAAAGAATCTAACATGTCCATTTACATCACAAACCAAAGCCTAGGCTATTTGGTTTAATTAAGTCTTTTCAGATCAATGTTCTTTATATTTAGAAGAGTAAGACTGGGCAATCTACAGAGGGTGTTATAACAGGAAATATTAAAGCAATGTTAAAACACATCTTCCTGTCTAAATGTTATATATGTATCTGAATGTATTCTCACATGTGGGTAAACAATTTTCCTCAGGGCTGATTCCAGAGTGTTTTTCTCCACCTTCTCCAGCAGGGGTCGCACTACCAGCTGAGTGTCCATACCTAAGTCAAGTGCAGCATCAAAACCTCATCTTAAATTTCAAATAAAAACATTCAAGACCAGGCTAAAATTATAGAAGAAAACATGAATCCTCTCCGTGCATTTCTGTCATGAAAAATGTCTAATGCAGTCATAAAGAAATACTGACACAAAATATCGGCTACTGGCAGCTTCAGTCCAAAAATATCAATACTGGCCATCTGAAACCCATTTCGATCAAATCATTATGACACACTGACCTCCGGAAACCACAGCAGTGTCAGTGTGGGCGAGGGCCCGGACGTCGTGTGTTTGGTTCTTAAAGGTCCTTGTTCGGACCCACTCCTTGTCTTGCTGGTCCACAGTGGAGGAGATGAACTGGAACTGGACCACGGTGCCCTCTGACGTCCCGGCTACCACACTGCTCTCGTCCTGTTACCCAATAACATTTCACATCAACACCAATTCACTGGGAACATATGCTTAACTTGTAGACACCCATTTGCACATGTAAATTCCTCCAGATTTTTTTCCCCATCTTGCTTCAAAGAGGCACACACACTTGGCAACCAGTTAGATTTGCAGAATACACACCACCCAAACACATGCAACACTCTAAGCTGGTGTTAACACAACGTCTTGCATTACTAAAACACACAACCTAAGTATACATGGATGTGGTGCATTTTTCTTTCCACTTCCTGCATTTTTTCATTCTCTCATTTCTCACTGGCTAGTATTGGACTCATGAACCAGCTCATACTTGTTCAATTTCAGTTGTAAAAACCAAATATGAAATAATTCTGATGGGCCGGATGGTATGTGATGGGCCGGAGGTAGGTGAATAAAATCTAAACCCTCACACTCTTCATGATCATCTGTACAAGCTGCCAAAAGTAGATCTTAAAAATAGTTGCACACTCACCCTTGAGACGGACAGGGCCAGAACGTCCCACTTAGTGACCAGGTGAGTTCGGACCAATGTGCCTGTGACACCATCCCAGACCTGGACCTTTCCTGCTGAATCGCCGCTGATGATGGTGTAATTGGACAGGAAGGCAACACTCCAGACCACCACCTCTCTGCTCTTGGATGCTCCAACGCCTCTCTCCACCAGCAGCCTGTGTGTGGCGTGGCCTGAACGCAACAAAATGAAAAGATAAAACTAGAGAGGTCAGTTCATATGAGTAAGGAATGTTCCAGGAACACATAAAACATTTTGGAAGATCATCCTGTCGGTCAACGTCCCCCATTAACTGATAAAAACAAAGATGCCAAAATCATCCTAGTGCCTTTGGTAGATCATTGTTTCTGGTGCTCCATGCTAACGCTTTAGCATACTCTATGATGAGTGATTCCCAACTGCACCTGAAGGCATCATCTATTAATGGATACAGATTAAGTGGGAAAAATGGGGGAGACAATGAGGTGAAAACTGGAATTTTGGACATGGAAGGCAGTTATTTGGTTTCAGAACATACGTACAATCTAACTTTTTCTAAAACGACTCGTTTCTAAAAAACAACTCCAAGGTGTGTATTTCATGTACACAATTGTGTAAATGAGACAGCTTCGGAGTTGCTGTGAGGTTTATTTTTTCAATTGACAGAACTAGGCGAGTGACTCCTGTTGACTTCGAGTCTTTATGCTAAGCTAAAACAAAATGCTAACCATTAGAACCAAAGCAGTGGACGTACAGAGGTGAAAATGGAATCCAACATCTTGTCTCAGTCTGGGTAAGTTGGAAAAGTGGTAGTTTGCCCAAAACATTGTAGTATTCCTTTAAGCTAAGTTAACCCAACTAAACAATAATGATGTAGTAATTCATCTAATGGAGGTGGGTTACCAACTTGGCCAAGGGCAGATTTGTTCCAGGTAGACCTACCAACCCCATGCATGTATGGAGGTTCTGCAGTTTACTTCTGGACTGAGTTTAATTGCTGTGCAGGGATCGAGTCCATTCTATTGTAATTTGTTGGTAAGCTCACCTGACTCTGCATCAAAGACTCTGATCATATCCATCATGCCAGCAGCAATCAGTGTACCAGAGGGATGCCAGGATAGAGATATGATACGACCTGGAAGATCACATAAAATAAAACCAGTTTATTTAAAATGTGCATTTTCCTGGGCCACAGTAAAATGCATTATTGTATCCAGCATACCATTCATATTTTACATGTCAGTTCCAATAAAAAGCCAGTGCAATTTATATTACTCCCAAAACCTTGCACCTGAATCTGCTCTTTACACTTACCTTTCTGCCTGTCAAGGTTTCTTTGAAATTGAATTGTCTCCTCAAGAACATCAAAAATCTTCACTGTCCCGTCCTCACACCCAATCTGACACAGAAAAGAAAAAAAATCATTCAGTGCACAATCCAAATTGTAGTCTACATGTAACAGATGACGACTGCAACTTAAACTCTAGCAGATCAACAGGTTAGCTGATACAGTTACATGAAAACTGTGATGCTATACAACGGGCAACTGACTGACCGCTAGATGTGATCCTTGGCTGTTACTGCTGATGGTCCAGATAGGTCCTCCGTAGGCGTCGATGGTGTACTTGGGTCTCAGGTTCTCCAGGTCATACTCTGTGATCTCTCCATTCAGACCAGCACTGAAGAGACGCCCTCCCGCCCAGCATAGAGCCTCAATGGCTCTGCCGTCCTGTCCTGGGATCATCTGAACATCAGATTCAAAACAAATCCAGAGGTTACCCCTGCAGATCTCCTTATATTTCATACAGGTTCAGAAAGTCAATCAGGTGCTGTATTTGATTATTTCAGAGGTTTATATTAGCAGTGCTGAAACACTAGAAAATTGTGCAGCATTTTGTATTTCTGGCATAGCGTTTTCTCTTGTAGGGCTAAGAACTCATGCTAAACTCCATTTGAAAATCTGACAGTTTACTGTTGCATTGATTATCTGCAAATGTAAACACCTGGGAGAACAAGACCGTGGGGCTTTTAAGAGTCAATAGGGTTAGGGCCATTCTTTCAATTCACATACATCCAATATGCACCAAACCTGCAGTTATTTCTTTCAAACTTTATAAAGTTGGCTTTTCCCCAGAGCCCTTTTCCAACAGAACACAGCACTGACAGAAGTAGTGAGTAGAGGGAACGATTCTAAAAACTGAAATACTGAATCAAGTGCAGCTTAGTGGATAATCTGTATGCTCAAACTGCCATAATCAAATCGACATTTAATGCAAGATTTTTGTAAGGAGTTTGGTGTGGCAAGCTCCCCACACAAGAAACAGCAGCACGTATCATTGCTAATAATGTTTTAACCAAACCAATGTCTCTCTCCTAGGCTCTGCAGATCAATACTGAACAAATAATCCACATTGGGGTCCAAGTGTGGCAGCTAGGTTATGTATTGTGACTCCATCTGTCTTGCTACCTTTTCTTGGAAGTAGCTGTCAGCGAAGTTGAAGATTTCCACAGCTCCATCGGCCCGGGCCAGGGCCAGCCTCTCTGTGTGGCTGTTGAATGCCATGGCTCTGATGGCACTTGGCATGTAGTCGAAGAACCGAACCCGGTGCACTTTGAACTCACCCATGGTCACTTGTTAGGAAAACGAATGCCCCTAAATTATAGATAGCTAGCTTAAAGAGAACCCCGGCGGCTGGGTAGCGGCCGTTAGTAATGGCTTAAACGCCACTGAATGCAACACTCCCGAATGTGCAGGAAATTGTTAATAATGTGGACAGCTATTCAACTAAATTACAGAGCATTTACACTGACTGTACGACCTCATTCACTCGCTGTTTTCTTGACTTTCGCTAAACTTTCATTGCCATTAACTCCACACGTTGGAAAACATCAGGAGCCACGTTGAGGACCTTTGAACCGGCAACACATCCTGCAAATGCTGGCCAAGCCGGAAATACGTCATCACATTAGTAGAAACAATCAGCTGGCGGGAAAACACGTAGAAATGTCACGTTGAGAGGGTTTTCTTGATTATTGCTGCCAATGTATTGATTATTCATCCTCACCATGGTCTGTTTTTTGCCCGGCCAAGAGTATTTTTACTAGCTTGTGGTCTCCGCTGTTTAAATCAGTTCCGTTCTGTTTGTCTTAGCTGGTAGGAAGGGCTATTGTCGCCGTCTGCAGGGATGGTGCAAATAATCATAAGGTAAGAGTGACAAGCTTGCACGGCTTTGCACATTTTCATGTCAGCAAATATGGCCAGGAGGATTGAGCATTGAGCATTTGGAGCTCAGACGTCGGGGTCAGTAGGTTTTGAAAGGAAAGTAGTTTTCACGGGGATCACTATCACTTTTACAAGTTACACTTTTGGCAGCTAACGTTAAATCAGTAATGGTAAACAGGGTAACGGCATGATCTAACGTACACACTTTAATTTTTATTCGAATCAGTGCTGCTTAACGGTTTAAATACCTGCCGAAATGAAGGAGGGATTGTTCAAAGTCTGACGTTAAAGTCATATTATAGTGCTTTTGCCAAAGTAGATAAGCAAAATTAATTAGTATTAATTATTTTTAATGGACTCTGGCGTGAGGTTGTCTCCACACATATCTTGGGACTAGTACCCCAAAGAACGATTAAACCCCAGATATGTGTGAAGCCTGACCTCTAATTGTGAAAAGTAGGGTGCCCTGTTCTTCGGCGGCAGGTGATGTCACCACCTGTTGTACGCTTGAGGGCGGTGACATCAGACTGTTCCAGGCAAAAGTGAATACATATTTTAATAGATTGATTGAAAATATCAGTGACACATCATTTCATGAATCTGCAACCCTATTATATACTGTTCCATTCAGGCTTTTCCAGGTAGTTGGTCTCATCAGTGCAATACTTGTCCACTCCCTACAGAGGCAGTGTGGATGGCAGTAGCCCTCCAGAGTGGCTGCTGGTGGAGCTGCAGGGAGAGATGGTGTCCAGGCACAACTCTGGTCTGGCAGGAAACACGATGGGAGACTTGCTCTACACCAAAGAGGTACACAACAGTGTCACATTGTCTCTTACAACTCAGTTTTATGGTCTTGCTTTTGTGTTTGAAAAGTGCCCCGTGGAAGGAAACCTAACCACTGCTCTTGTTTTGCTTGGCTCTGCCGTCCCCGCTGCACTAGGGAGTGCCGGTGCTCATCGTTGGGCATCACATCCTGTACGGGAAGCAGGTCAAACTGGAGAAACCCTTTGCCGTCCTCACCAAATATCCCGGGCACGCGCAGGGCGCTGGGGGAAGCCATGACGATGGCGATGACAACGGTGGCAGTCAGGCTCCGATGGAAACGGACCAGCAAGAACAGGCCTCCACCTCGTACTCTGTGTCTGCGCTCATTAAGAGGAAGCTCATCTTCAAGACGCGGCCCAAACCCATCATCACTAATGTACCCAAGAAGCTGTAGAGTGGCAGCTTTTCTGTGATGGGGATGAAGGATATTGGTGTATTGATATACTGGGTCCATTTTAGTGTTCATAAACTGTTTGGGTGTCATCTAGTCAGTCATGTCCAACTAAAATGAAGTTTGATTACATATTTATTGTAGAATTGGTTAATATTTCACTGGTTATTAGTATCATGGGAATCAAGGGGGAGTTTTCATTTTCAGCCTGAACATATGAATATATGATGTTAAAAAGTGTCTCTACCTTCCATTAAAAAGCCATAACAGATGAACCGCTGACATATAGTCAGCAGCAGAAAAGACTGTATGGTGCATAAGCAACACTGCTAGCATGCATTTATCAGTTTGGAAGATGCATTCATGGTGGTGCACTGCCTGCCACAAAGAGACTAAATTTTCTGTCAAGCTGCAACTCACCCAGGCCTGCAAATGTCATCTAGGACATTGTTGGTAAATGAAGGACAATTCCACCTGATGGCGCCAGATTGTCCTCTGCAGTGGCACTGTGACTTAGGGTGAAATAATTGTGAATAAGAAATATGAGACCATTTATTACTTTGCTACTTTTGTGTGAAAAGCGACTGGATTTGACATTGTGTTACTTTTCCGAACACTATGAATAAATTTTTGGAAAGATGTTTTCACTTAATATTTTGTTAAATATTTCTGAAGCACAGCATTTTAAAATCATAACTGTAAGTTATGATTTGGATATTCAATGGATATTTGTTCTAACACTGTCAGCAACCTGTAATGCAAACAAGTAAAACTCAGGAGTTTTTTACAGTGCAAGGAGAGCTGAGTACAACAGTGAAATAAGAATGGGACATTATCTTTATTCAGATAGAAACAACATACAGGTGTTCAATGGCTGCGAGTTTGGAAAATAAAGTTTACATAGAAAACCATTTTTCCAAGAGGAACTTATTTAACAGTATGTACATAAATAATGTAATGTGACATTTTGTGTTGCCTTGTGTTGTTGCTTAGCTTATTTTTTTTTACAGTTTGCTTAATTGGTGCATGTTATACCATTGCAATTCCAAAGTGTCATACACATTTCAAAACTTGGAAATTTACAAGGTTCCAGCACAGGTCTGCAAAAGTTTGGAATATGAGTTGTAATTTTCAGGTCTTGAAAAGTTTTGAAATTGAGCAGAAAGTCTGGAAAAGTTGGTAAAAATATTGTTCAGTTTCAGTACAATTATAACTTCACATTTGACAGAGTCCAATATCATTTCACATTTTATGTTGTAAAGAATTATTTCCAACTGACACTGTTTATTGCCCAACCTCTATTCATTTTGACCACTAAAATCTTCAAACTCAGTCAAGAAACGTGTATATTGATAGTATGTAAATTTAAAATGGAGACAGTAAAGGAAGTTTGCAGCGTCTTTAACCATCTTCCTTGTATAGCCAAAATGTCAGACTTGATAGCCAAACTAACTGCAGTCAATCCACTATCATCTTCATATAGTTTTAGCAAGTTTGTCCTAACCTTTACAAGTAACTCCACTCATTATTCTCTCCTAACCCCAGAGTAACTTTTCCTAACTACAGTACAACAAAATATATTACTTACACAATATCTCTGTGGTGTAAACCTCATATAAGTAAATACTGAGCTACCAAACATGGCTTGGCTCAGTTCGGTGAAATGGAAACCCTTGCCTTGTTCACTGGGAAAAGATTATGCCATTTTAAATTTATCTATACTCCTAGAATAAATACCTTTCGCCTCAGTAGAGATTCATGTTAACTTACACAAGTTATAGACACTGTTAAATTCATTTTAGCAAGCACCAAGTAAACACAAGTGCCCTGAACGACTTGCACCAAGTTTTTTTTCTTTGCAATGTGCTTGTGGGCAGTTAAGCAAGCTGCATTGTGGACCACTAAAGACGATCTTTACTCACTATGATTGTGATTAGTCTTAGATCGATATGTGGCCAATATTTTTGCATCCCATGGTGACCTAAATGCTGTTTCAGAGGCTTTTAAGTTACAAATTCAGCAGAAAAACATTAAATATTTGTCATGTTTTTGGCTTGAAAATGATCAGATTTAAAATATTCAATACTGGCAATCTGCAGCTTCAATTGGCAAGCACCAAGATCAGTCTTCAAAAAAAATCATAGCAGTCTAACCCTAATTGTGACATTATGATGAACAACACCAGTACCAGTGACCACATGCTTACAGCAGCATCACACCCATCAGAAGTTAAGAGGAAATCGGAGAAGGAAGAATATATTAGAGCAAGCAAAGAGAGACACATTAGGTGTTCATAAACATTTGGCTCCGCCCTCAGATTACCAGAATACTTATGGTGAGTGTATGTATGTGTGTTTGTTTGATGAGGGCGGTTTCTGTGTTGCCATCCAGGCAGAGGTGCAACCATAGACATAAAAAACTGCCCTTTTAGTGTGTGGTGACTGAAGGGACCAATTCATTCAGCGGCTGTGAAACTTCCCTTTCCTCCCTTTCCTTGCATTAAACACCTCCCTCAGCCCCCACCCACACAAACACATACAAAACATATACACACTCAGGCACATAGGCAACGTGTTTTTCAGATTCATTCCTGATACCATGTTTTTTAAATTCAAGGTTATGCTATTTAACTCATGAAATATGGCAGCCATGTACCTGCCATTTCTCACGTTAATTCATCTATTCAAAAGGCCATTTATCTAGTTGCTGGTTTGCAGAGGGATCCAGGTGAAATAATGTGGTCTTTGTTGAAAAGTTCCATTAAAAAACAAGTCCTCATTCAACCTCTTTACATTTATGCAGATCAAAAAAAGACCAAATTCAAGGGTGTAAGCCGTTATGTAGTCATGCTGTCTAATAAAAAAGTGGACTGACCATATTTTCTATTTAGCAGTCACTGGAAATATGTTTTTATAACAGCATAAACATATTATATATGCTTTTTAGAGGACTTTAGAGACCTCAGAAGACCTGTTTTCATTTGTCTCGGATTTGTTTTAGCATTCATCATTCATCATCATTTTCAATAATTTTGGGTCAAAAAATCGATCGTCCATGGGAGAAATTAATGGGGTTTTTCTAGTTATTGGAAAATAATCTGTGACATTTGGACGTTTGTATATCCAATTTTTTCCCTCACGTTTTTTATAGCCTGAAAATGATGTGTTTTAAAAAACAAATTGCTAATGGCTAAGTGGTTAGCCACCCAGACGCACATCAGTGGAGTTGTAGTGATTCTCCTCCTCTTAATACTTTTATTTCCTTGACAGATAACAGAGAAATGGACATTACCATGTATTTTTATGGCTCAGCAGTGAGCTGGAATGATTCTAGTCATACATTTATCAAGCAGAACAGCCAGCTACATATTTAATGTGCACTGCAGTACTAGCTTTTTGTTAGCAAAATAATGATAGGGTTGGAAACAAAAACAGCAGCAGAATTCAGTGGATCATGTCCCATTTATGAGAGAAATGTGCAGATAAAAACGTCCAAGTTTTAAACTCCAGCTTAAATCACAGACTGTGACAGGGACAATTACTTGAAAATAGGGTTTTCAAATAATTATCGCCGGATTTTCTCCCAGAGAGAGTAAATGAGTTGGATCCGGAATTCCATATTTGAGCAAAGGTTTGTAGTCAAAGTTATGTCCACGGTCTATTTTTGTGTAATTTACATAAATCAGGTACTGTTTATTATAATTTATATGGTTTATTTCCATAAAATCTGCCCTCCATACCTAAGTTTAAGGAAGAAAATAACATTGGGTTTCAGTTCTGATAAATGTACAGTAAGTCTTTATGACATGTCTGATTGTCTCAGATGTTTTCTGAGCGAGGGATATTTTCCATACAGTATCTTTGGTGTTTCCTCTTAAATATTTCAAACACCATGTGTGGGGAATTTATGCTTGTGGCTTTAGGTTGAGGTTGCAGTTTTCAGCCTCCCAGCAACTGAGGCTGATTCAAAGCCAAGCTAACTCGTGCAAAGCTGAGTAGTTGTTGCCAAATTTTATACTTTCATTTACACACAAGTAAAGATTGTGAGAGGAAATGGATCATCACTTAATGTTTTTTTTTCTCTGCAGAGTAACATTATGCTGATGCATCAACATGTTGTATATGCATTGGTCCAATTCATTCTTGAAAAAGTGTTTGGTGAAGTGAAAAATAAATCAGGGTCATAAAAAAGGAACATGGAGAAAACACCAAGAAAGTTATCTGGAATATGGAGCAGTTCTCTATGTAGTATGAATGGGAGAATTGTGTCCAAAACAGAAAGAATTTATAATGACTTAGGAAAATTCCTATTACCAGTGATACACAGAGACGGAAATCTACCAGCATATAATGAACAAGACTTCATCCATTGGTCGTTGACCACGCCTGTAAACACCATTTTGTTTTATGTGTCTTATTTGCACTTTCAAGTTTAGACTTACACAACACTCTCAAAATTATAACAATAGAAACATAGTATTAATAGCACAATGGTGGAAACTTTTCATTGCGGAAAGCAAAAAGGCACCGAATGAAAACACTTTGCAGCTCCACTGATGCTGATCACACAATAGATTTGGGTTTTGGAAGCAGGCCAGTCACTCATTATTGAAGCCGACTGACATGTGACTAGATTCCAAAAATCACTGATCTGAAATCATATTCAATTTGAGTTGGAAAAATGAAAAAGACATCGCTATTACATGGAAAAGTGAAGGCAAGTATTCCTTGTGTCTCTCACTTCAGAGCAAGTGTCTTTGGTCATCAGTCTTTATATGTAAGGGATGGAATGAATGAACAATGTATTTGTTTGATGTAAAAGGACAGAAAGTCCAAGTTAAAAAATAGTGCCCAGCAGGGAAACTTTACTGGGTTATAGAAACATGTTTTGGCACCTTTACACTATATAAAAGTGCACATACAAAAAAATCTCTGAATCATTGAATGAAAGTACGACCCACTGATTTGTCACAGATGACTGCAAATTGATAATTGGACAAGGATGTCTTAAGTTCCTCTTTTGGCACTGCTCATCAGCACCAAAAATATAACTGTGAGTTATATGTTTAGAAATGTTAGATTGTCTAAACTGGTAAATCATAACTGCATTACAAAAATACAGCTGTAGGAGATGATTGTGCCTTTCATGGCTAATGAGACCACATGGAAAAACATCTCAGGGTCATGTTTGTGATTTGAAGCCTGACAGCACAAGCTATCATTGTCTCAGCCCTGAAAACATCCATTCAGTTTGTCATGACATCCACATGTAGTGTGATAACAAAACATTTCACATTCTCTTCAAGGCTTGTTTATTGTTCTCCCCTGCCAGTCCCTTTCATAATGGTGATCAGTAGCACTATAAGTTATACTGCAATGAATCCATTTTACTCTCCCTTTCCTTATGTGAACGCTTTGATGAATCAAAGAAATATGTCATTAAAGCACAGTCTCATCTAATCTGGCCATGTCCTGTCCCATCTTGTCTTATCTCATTTCAAGTCTCATCTCAAGTCTCATCTCATTCCATCTCATCTCATCTCGTCTCATCTCATCTCATCTCATGTCATCCCAGTTCATCTCAGCTCATCTCAATCAAAATGAGGGACACTACATACAAGAACCTGACAACCAACCAGATTTATGCCCCCTTTCACCCCCCATATGTTCTGCTGTGACGTGATGACATGACTGCTTTCAAATTATTACAAGTGTCACGCTGCACCAACACTGTAATACCCTTTTGTTACATTTTTATAGCTAACCTGTCCCACAAATTGCCGGTTGTCCTTCTGAGCACATTAATATTACAAGTGTACAGACAAGCCTACACTGAATAACCTTGGTCAGTTGAGTTTGGTTTGGTTTTGCAATATGAAGCACCATTCAGCATGATATGGATAGGAGAGCCATAAGTATCTCAACCATGAGTCTGACAACTGTTCCCTCTTACAGTCTCCCCTGACTGGATCAGATGCATGCTCCTCTCATATCAGATTCACACTTTTTTTTAGCACCATTTAAAGACAAAAGAGCGTTCCTGGGTAATTGGGCTAAAAGACATGAGGGAGAGCTTACAGCAGAAATAGTTCGGGGCTCAAACATTATTAGTGACTGCAAATAGCAGATCATAGGGTCAGTGGAGCCTTGCTGGAATCACGCTACAGTAAAACACTGTGCAAGTGCAGAGAGCCATACCAGTCTTTCTGCTGTCACACTTATGCCTCAGCATAAGGAAGATGATACTGCTCTTCCCTCTTGTTGCACCGTTTGGCTACAATAGCCAGGTAGAGCACCAGCAAAATAAGCCAGTAGCAGGCGTAAAGTATCGTCCCTGCTATTAACAAGGCTTTTTCTGTTTCGCTGAACGGCTCCTGTGTTTCACAGTAGATTGTATAAGCCACTCCTCCAAGCAGCACCAATGCCCACACTGTGACGGGCACAGCCCCAATGAAGTTGACCACAATCTTCCTCCGGCCTGAAGTGCCCCACCCAGCTTTGTTGATGGTGAGCAAGGCAAATATCTTGGCAGGGAGCAAGCTGGACATGTAGAGCAGAGAGTAGAGTGACATGAATATCATGACAAGGCTGCCTCGTAGGAAACAGGCATAGGTGGCCTTCACCATGCCGACCAGCTGAACCGTCAACAGGAACAGCAGAATGTTCCAGAGTCTTCCACGGTAGAAGAGATGGATGACCGTGGCGACCAGGAAGAAGGGGAAGAAGCCAGTGACCACGGACTCGTAGGTCATCCAGAGGCTGTGCTTGTGGAACCACAGAGCGTTGTAGAGCCACTCGCGGAAGTAAGACTTGCTCCATCGCGTCTGCTGGTTGAGCCAGCGCAGGTAGCGGGTTGGCGTCTCGGTCTGGCACTGTGATCGTGCAGTAAATTTTGTCTTGTAGCCGAAGCTGAGCACCCGGTTGGTGAGGTGACGGTCGTCACCAAAGCTGCACTTGGAGCCCAGAAAAGTCTGGTGGTACCAGGGTTCCAGGAAGCGCTGGAGGAGGGAGTTCCTGTACATCCCAAGAGGGCCGCTGATACACTGGACACATCCGAAGTATGACTGACAGGCCCGCTCAATGTTGAACGCCATCCAGTAGCGCACACTGCTCAGGAAAGAGATCCATGAGTCATACTTGTTGAGGATCTGGAAGATGCAATGAGAGGAAAAGACAAGAATGAAGAAGAGAAGGCAAGAGGAAACATCTTAAGCACTGAAATCCGGTTGCTTTCAATCATATACATTAGACCAAAAAGAGTTTGCAAGTTTTCATTCCAACACAGCTTCAACCCAAGAGGGACAACTCGCTGGTGAAATCAGCTGGTGTAGCATTTTGAATGAAAATGTGCTTACTCTTGAGTCTCAATTGCACATGGCTGAAAAGCACCATTGTAATGGGTCTTACCTGTACATCTCCACCAACCCCTCCCACCATTGGATCTTCTTCTAGGATCTTGAGCATCTCTATAGTACATGCTGGGTCGAGGACTGTGTCTGAGTCACATACCTGAAAAAGCACACAACAAACAGTGCATACGCTCTGTGGGTCACACACTTCAAATTGAGCTGCAGGTGTTGCAGGATGCCCTGTTTTACTACTAATGTCCAGAAGAGAAATGAGAGGCTGCTGACAGAGATCCCAGCTGGTTCATTTTACTCACAGGGTGCTGGGTTAGCTGCTTACATGAACTATGACCAACATCGAGGACAAAGAGGGCACACAACAGTTGGCTGAGATAGGTGACTTGGTTATCCCCATCTCAACATGTGTGAGCTGTACAAAGGCACCTGCAGCATATCACCACTGTGCTATGGGGAGACAACAGTGAAGACGGTCCCAATATTGTACTTGTGATGGTGCGTGCGTCTGTACATCACTGGCTTTCGGCAATGCCAATGCCAGCTTAAATAAAGACTTTTTTGAGAATCAGGAGATTATTTATGGGAGTTTTATAGGCTATGTGATATTTATTATTGACAGCATGGCCTGTGAACCATGCTACACACAGTTTTCTCCTGCAAAACAGTACAGTATATAGAGCAGACACAGCTCATATGTACATAGGCTTAGTTCAGCTCTACTGTATTCCAACCATAAACAAGAGACAGATGGAATTATTTGTTTACTTCACTGGAAGCCTGCAAGTGTCCTAACATTTGGTAATTTTTGGGACAATACACAGAATGTTAATTTAATATGGCAGAAAATACTATAAAACTATAGGTACTATGTGTAGCATTAAAAGAGGTATGTGCAGCAGTAATACTGTGACATTAAAGTGCATTAAATGCGATGATTGAGTCTACATTGTTCTTGAAAAAGCATTACATGCTTTTTCCACATTTTTTGTCAGTTGAGTCTAAATAGTCCTCACTTCAATACTCAACTAAAATGTTTGAATAGTGCTATGGGTAGCATTTTAATCATTAGTATATCATCATAAAATTAATTGAGATACCTTCCACAATTAGTATCAATGAGAGCTTAGTCAAGACAACCACTAGTATCTATTTCACACAAGTGTTATTGTTGGTATCATTTGACATTTCCAGAAACACTGAACACTTAAGCTCTGTTTGTGTTGGGCAAGCAGTGCCCTCTTCCTGTTTTGTGCCCTAAAGCAATACAACAAATACAACAGCACATTTACACCAAAATTCAGAGTACAGTCTGCCAGCCTTCTCAGCAATAGACTATCTCTGGATCTCCATTGTTGAGATTGATGCTTGGCTACATAAAATTAGTAATGGTTAAAAAGTGGGTTAGAGTGACAAAGTTGGTTGAGATGCAGCAAATAGGCAAGTGACCCTTTGTTGAACATGAATCATCTTTTTGTGACTTTGTAGTGAGTATCAACACAGGCCTACACAAATAGTGTTACTGCTAATTACACTAATGTCTCAAAATGAATGTGGTAGTGACTGATGGATGCTTATATGCTACACAAAGCAACTTTACAAGGGGACAGCCTGTTCCTTACCTCCTAATGCAGTCACTTCACATGAAAAGTAGTAAGAATATGGAACCCAAACATCAAAAAGTGTCTTCTCACTTTACAAATACATTTGTAGCTCATACTATGCACAATATCCAAACAATCTGTGCTTCCTAAAATAGCTGCTTCATAACGGTCTCATTGTTAAACAGTGCAGATGTTTAAATCAGCAATACAGAAACACTCTGTAGATGAATACAAATGGGCCCTCCCATATGTGTGAGAGTGTTCACAGCTTTATTGCCCTTTAATGGAAATGCCTTGCCTTCAGCCAAAATCCTGTGTAAGCGTGATAGAGGAAAAGCTATCTACAAGATAAGAAAACACATAAAAATCATTGCAGTTGGTAAAAATAATGTGTTGGTGGATATTGTTATTCTGCTATTAGCCACAAATAAAAATCCTTCTAGTAGAAAATTGAATTTCTTCATTACTGGAAAATTAATGGAAAAACCAACATAAAAGGGAACTATGACCCACAAAAACAGCTTGAAGCTGTTCTTGTGGGTCAAGCAGCTACAAGTTTCCATAAATACTGCAGGAATGGACATCATTCTTTCAAAAGATATTCCCTCATTTGGTGTTTAGATGATGTTGGTGGCTATCTAACAGGTCAGTCCAAAATCTCCCATAGGTGTTCCACTGGGTGGAGATCTGCTGACTGAAGGCCATAGATTTACATAATTTTCATACTCATCAAACCATTCGGTGAGCCCCGGTGCCCTGTGGATGGGGGCATTGTCATCCTGGAGGAGACCACTCCATCAAGATTGAAATGTTTCATCATGGGATGAAGGTAATCACTCAGAATGTATTGATTTGCAGTGAGTCTTCCCTCTAAGGGGACAAGTGGACCCAAACCATGCCAGGAAAATGCCCCCTGAAGCATAACAGAGCGAGCGGATCCTCTCACTGCAGGGGTCAAACATTTGAGCCTGTCTCCTTCTCTTGGTGTCTGCCACATACACACTCATCTGACCATATTACTTTTTTCTACATCTCTGGAAACCGGTGCCTATGATGGGGTCAAATTAAGGTCAAATTTAGGGGTGGGAGAGGTTAAGGTTAGGGATTGGGTGAGGTAGACCTTAAGGTTAGGGTTAGAGACAGGGGTGGGTGTAGGAAAAAAGGAAGGTTAGTGGTTAAGGTTAGGGCTGGGGAGAGGGTTTAGGCTCTGTATGGATTAGTGATTAAGGTTAGGCGTGTGTCTAGGTGTCCCTTAAGGTTAAGGTCTGGGTCAGGGATGGGTTTGGGTGTTAGTCTGTGTCTATCATCCTTAAGTGGTTCTATTTAATATTAGCATGTAACTGTCTGTCCTCTTCCTATACCTATCCACCCTATTGGTCTATGTTTGTAATATAATGTTCTAGAGATCAAACTCTGGCCGCTGGCCCTCAGGGCAGGTCACATCCGATCTTCCCACCCATCTGGCTTTTGGTTTGAGTTTTCCTCATACTACCTTAAGTCATTATATCACTGTTTTATTATTCGATCAAGAAGTTACGACTCTGTCCGCTGGCCCTCAGGGCAGGTCACATCCCATCTTCCCACTCATCTGGCTTTTGGTTTGAGTTTCCCCTCATTCTATCATTAACATCCTGTCCCTATATTCTAATAATCTATTTTTGTGATATAATGTTCTAGAGATCCAACTCTGGGCTCTGGCCCTCAGGGCAGGTCACATTTGATCTTCCCACCCATCTGGCTTTTAGGGTTAGGTTAGGTTAGGGTTAGGGCTTGAAACAAAGGCACTTGATTTTGGTTTTTCCTTTAATTTGTCAACCATTTGTTCATGGACACTTACTCTCAGTATCTGAAACCCTTACCTGCACATAATCCACACTGTCCCCCAGTGCTTTAAAGGCAGTGTACATCACCTCCCTCTTCCCTCCCCACTCTTGCATGATACAGGAGTAGCGGCAACTTCGGACCAGTCGGGCCACACGAGCAGCCTCCTCCATATGCACCGTGCTCCTTCGTCCTCCTCCGACCCCTCCTCCCCCACTCCCATCACTATGATAGTTTCCCTTCCACACCATACTGCCGGCCTGGTCAGCCCCGCCCATCACCTCCTGGAAGATGTCCATCATGTAGTGGTCTTCAGGCCGGTTACCGTCTACCACCAGCACCACTCTCAGACCAGGGAAGGAAATTCGGCGGATGCTGCGCAGGCACTTCCGCAGGTAGTCTGGGTCTTCCTGGTAGGCCGCGATACAGAGGGCCACAGAGCGGCGGAGGTGCTGAGGCCGGGCCGGGCTCCTCATTCGCCGATGCTCAAGGAAGGCAAAGAGGCTTTGGAGAAAGAGGTGGAGGGAGAGGAAGGCACCATAGAGGCCGAAGGAGAGGTGGTGCTGCTCAGTGTGGATGAACTGGTAACCTTCACAGCAGAGGACAACAATGGAACACAGTCAAAAAATGGCTTGTTTGATTGGTCTTAATCATGCAGTACATGTTTCTCTGTGTATAACATGTCCTTTTCTCCCAAGGAATTTTGGATTTAATATAACTAACCTGTCACATAAGCCAGCAGGATGGCGAAGAGGACCACCGCAGCAAAGAGGGTGGTGATCACGATGTTCAGCGCATTCCTGCAGCGAGAGGGCATCTAGGAGGTGGAGGGGTAAATCAAAAGAGAAATGAAACCATAAAGATTACAGAGCAAGGGGATGGGTTAAGGAGGAAGTTCAGGCATTTGAGGGGCAAAGATGAGATAGGACCAAAAGGAGGGAGGGCAAATGTGAAGAAGGCCAAGAGCGAGAGATAGGATTTAGGAGAGAGGATGAAATGGAAAGAGGGGGGCAGAGGTATGGATCAAAAGAGAGTTGTGAGATTAAGAGAGTGATGAAAATGGTAATACAAATGGGAATATGGGGACAGTTCGAGAGGTTGCAAGAAAGAGTGAGGGTAAAAAAATGTGTAAGACAGGAAGATAAAGACTGAGATTTGAAACTAATATAGGCAAACACTGAACACTGACTGGAAGACATTCACAGCAAATTCAACTAGTAAGGGACATACATTGCCCATCATCCACTTCTACAAAATGCATGGTACATACACCCTTACACACAAACTAGGAACTTGGGAAAAATTAGCACGCCAGATGAAATGAGCAACATCAGTGGAACACTAATACAAGTCGGCTACACATGGCAGGTCGGTGGTCTTTCTGAAGGCCCTCAGAGAGAGTTTTTGTAATTCCTTCCTCGGGGACAGAAGTGCCATTTCCTGGCTTTTCTGTAAAACCTTTCATCACCAGCTGTCAGCTGAAAACATACCAACAACATTCAGTGACATCATGGAAACGTGGTCGAGAAATGGGAGGCTGTGTAACTAAATGGCAAGAAGCAAACACAAATTTGATTTACAGCTACTGATACTACTGCTGCTGCTTCTACAACAACTAATACTGCCACAAACATTATTACTACTAGGCCTATTCTATATTCATACAAACATATTACAATAAAATGTGTAGAAATTAGCTCTAATATGTACATACATATAGTGTAATACCTAATTAAAAGCTGTATATCGACGTCCCGAATTTTGATTCAGTTACTGTGAACTGAGAGAATGTTTAGAGCTGAACGCTTTCTTGTCTTCCATTCTCCTCCTCTTTCCTTCATCTCCCTACATCCTTCCAGCCCCCCAAAGCCCCTCCGCTCTGCCCCTTCTTCCATCTCCCCAGGTTAATAGCTCTAATTAAAGGCCAGGCGGGGTTTGGCCAGTACTCGGGACCAGTTGAAACGCTGAACAATCCTGTCCTTTCATCATGAAATTGCCTCTCTGTGCCCCCCTACCTGGCCAGGCCCATGCAGAAGAGACAGGCCTCATTCACCGCCATTTATATCATAACAGCTCTGTGGGACTTACTGGCACACAGGGACTCAAGCGCTTTGCTGAGTGGATGTACAGATTTACATCCTGGCACCGAATCACACATAGTGAAGACCTACACTCTCAGAAGTAAATGGGAGATATGCTATCCAGGGGAAATTCTGTGTAGAATAGTCAGGCATTGACAGGAAGGGGAATTCTGCACATTGTGATTTGGGCATATTGTTCTTGAGATATTTTTCTTCTCAAGCATTGCCTGCATGTGTCTTCATTATCATTTAGATGTTTTGGGCAAAATACCCTTTTTCTGACTTACCTAGACTGAGACAAGGTGTTCGAGACCATTTTCACCTCTCACTTACTTCGCCTGGTTTGGTTCCAATGGTTAGCATTTTGTGTTAGCTTAGCATAAAGACTTACAATCTACAGGAGTCATTAGCCTAGCTCTGTCAAAGTGAAAAAATAAACCTTACAGCAACTACGAAACTGTCTTATTTACCCAATGTATCATGTGTATTACAAGGTAAAAAAAAATACACATCGTAGATTTTTTTTTTTTAAACAAGAGTCATTTTAGGAGAAGATAGATGGTAGGGACAATTACCAATGAACATGTTCAGTGGTTATAGTTCCTATCATCTATAGTTCCTAACATCTAACTAACCATCTAAAATGACCCTTATTTTTTTGTTTTGTTTTTTTTTTAATTGCAAGACACATATTTCAAATACACATGATCCATTGCCTAAATAAGGAGATAAGAGATGGAGTTAGGCTAATGATGCCTGTAGACTTCAATTCTATATGCTAAGTTAAAATGAAATCCTACTCATATGAACCGAAACAGTGGACGTACAGAGGTGAAAACGTTATCAAACATCTTGTTTCAGTCTGGGTAAATCGGAAAAGGGTATTTTGCCCAAAACATTGGAGTATTCCTTTAACTAAAATGTTTTCTTTCTATCTTTATCTCATTTTCTCTTTCTTTATCTTGCACTTGTCCTTGCCTGATAATTCTATGGCAGAAGCTAGATTCTGAGGGCACTAAGAGGCTGATTTTTGCACTGCTTATTTTTGGTTGCTTGGTAATCCAGTTTTGGTAATCCAGACTTTGAACTTTATTTTATGGTTGCACTCAGAGTAAGCTCTTCTGAATAGGAGGTGCCAGGACACAGTCAGTGGCAGTATATGCAATCCCTGTTTTTGCCATCGAGGAAAGTGGTCTGCTCTATATGGTATGCATGGGGGATTATAACAGCAGGCCAAGGCAGCTTGGTTTGAGCAGCCTGAGGCCACAGGCCAGATAACAACATGGACTGTTTGATTAGAGGGCCACAGTCACCAGGGGGGTTGTTGGCAGACAGGGGGTAGGATTAGTCATGGGATCTGGGGGGACTGTGACAATTAGCCCCAAGGTTATGGCTTGCTAACTCTTGGTATTGTATAGGATGGATATTGGTTATTCACATCATTGATGTTTTTCTGATAACAAGGTGCAACAAAACTATTATTTGCATATCATGTCCTGGCCATTAGTTATTGTTAGTTATATTAGTTAGTTATACTAGTTTCACAAATACAACTTATTTTTTATACAACCCATTGACCTGTGCCTTACAAAAAGAGATCTACTGAAGTGACACTTAAGGATTGTGTGGAATATTGTGCACCATTTGGGATAATAAAGGTCAATGAGACATACAGCCCATCCAAATTCATTGTTTTTTGAATGATGCTGACGAGCCACAACTAGAAGGCAAGACTCACAAGTTAACCTGCCCACAGCCTTGAGGCTAGGAGTACGTGTTTATGCCCAGCAGGAACGGCAACATCTAGGAGCAGCATTTTCTGCTTCATCACAAATCTACAAAATCTGAACTTTTATAAAATGGCACATTATCAAAACTGTGAAAGATGAAAGATGGAAAATTGCTTTGTCACCTTGTCCGTTACAGAAATCCGAAAACCTTCTGTAATGGCTTCTCTCCACAGGTAAAGGGTTAATCCTCTGAAGTAGAAGTAGTGATAGTGAGAGACATTTTGTAAAAATAAATGATTGCAACTAATATCTTTAGTTGTTCATGTCATTATGACCACAAGTGTAATCTATAGGCCTTGTAGTAGGTCATCTAAAGTGCTCTGTAGGCTTGAATTTCACGTCCCATATCCATAGTGATTTGGCAGTGACACCGGATGTCCTTATAGGTCTGCATCAGATTCAGATGTAGTCCACATTGATCTAGTCCATTCACAGGTGGTCCAGGTCCACATCCAGATCCAGATTTTTGTCAGGACAGCTGTCCAAGACAATCAATTCAGCATTTAACAAAAATCCCAGTATATAATCCAGCCACAAAACCAGGCTTTGCCAAATGAGCCATATCAGGTAAAAACATCTTGAAGAAAAGAGCAGAAGAAAGTGGGATCTTCCTTTCAGTTGATTCCAAAGTTGACCACCCAGATACAAGTTATGTTATCCCAAATCAGTAGCCAGTATTCCCAGGTGTATCTGTAGATTAGCAGTTCCAGATGGGAAGGGCTTCCTCCATCCAGGCCAGCTGACTGAATGGGCTGTGAGCTCAGGTGAGGAGGTGGGGAGGCAGCAGCCACTGAATGATGATTTTGGCGATGGGACAAGGGACTTTTACCCCAGCTGGGGAGGGAACGGAAGAAAGGAGGGGGTAGAGAAGGAGGGAGGGAACGAAATATGTCTGGAAAGAGGGAGGTAAACTAGAAAACAGGAATGGGATGGAGTAGGGGTTGAGGGGGGAGGGAGAAGGGAAAAGGTGTGAGATGAGCAGTGTTGGGTGGCAACACGTTACTCAGTGCTTCCTTGGAATTTTAGTTCTACAAACATTTCTCAGATTTCGAGCTGCTCTGGAGGCAGAAGTACTGTTGTTAGTTAGGTTAAACCTCAGGGACAGAGCCCAACAACCACATTTTTAAAAAGTGTCAGTTAGCTAATTTACCAGCTTGAATGACAAAGAAGGAACTCAAAGAATAAAAGCATTTAAACAGTATGTAAGACATCAAAATATAAATGGCAATGGCTTATTTTTTCATTCATTCATGACCATGACATTTATGACCTTTGAAGGCCAGCAGGCTAGCAAACACTAGGCTATAGACTAGTATAACCACAGTAGTAACAGTGCTTGAAGGTCACTAACTACAGCTAGATAACTTAGTAAGGACAGACTGGATTTTTTGCTAAGTTTGCTAGGAGTGCTGGGCTTCCTAAGATTAGCTGTCCTCTTTCCTCCTCCAGTCTAAAGAAGCACAGAGAAACTTTTTTTCTGCACCCATCAAGGTTTCACTCAACAAGTGAGATATATTTTTTCCTCTAGAGCAGCTCTGCCTCTCAGAAATGTTCACAGAACTACAGATTCCATCTACCAGAACTTTTTATGTTGCTATAAAGAACCATTTAAGAGGGTTCGCTACAGTACCATTTACAAATGGTTCTACATCGACCCTTTACATTGACAAAGAACTGTTTCATAATTTTACCAAATCAGGGTGTCTTTGTGTCAGTACATTTATACGTAGAACAGCTAACATAACCATAACCTTCCTCCTCTTACTCAATAACACAGTAACCTTACCTCTTCCTACCTTATTCCTCCTAGTACCAGGAAGCATAACTAAAATACTTTTTCAAATTTAATGCTAACATTACAGCTACACCAAATATTAATTTGGTAACTTTTGTTGCCACTTCATATCCCATCCTTTGATTTATTTTCATCATGTCCTCTCAGGCTGAACTGGTCTAGGTAAAAAAACAACCAACCTAACATGCACAGTAAGCATATCAGACCTTTAATCTGCCTTTTCTTTCTATTTTATTTTTTTACTCACTCTTGATGGAAGTATGCTGTAACTATAATATGAGAATACAAGGAAGTCTAAAGTAAGAGAGGATGAGTAAGTGTAACAGTGTAAGAAATTACTGTTGCCATGGAATAATAAATATTACTTTTGCAATGAGTAACTAGTACTATAATTGAGTAATATGTTACTTTTTTGAGTAAGAGCCAATCATTGGGAGTTAGAAGGCAGGGATGGAGAGAGGGAAGGGATGCAGAGGGAGAAAGGAGAGATTGGATGAGTGGAAGAGCAAATGAAAGCAAATGTGAAAACTTGATGAAGAGAGCTGGATGACAACTAAGTGACCAGCTGCATGTCTAGAGAAAGCAAAGGTGCAACATATCCATTTTCACTGCAAGATCCAACATGAGTCTGTGATCAATTCTCATCCAGTCATCAGTCGGTGCTGTGAGTCATTTTTTGTTCATTGAGGTGAGTCAAAGTTCGACAGAAGATTTCTCACAGAAACTCAATGGACCAGAAATTTTCTTCTCCTCTGACAGTTTGATTTTACAAGCTCTCAGTGCTGGTCAAGGATGAGCCGACCACTCTCCAGATCTTCAGGAATACATGCAGCTGGCTATTACATTCACAGTCTTTTGCCACTAGAGGGCTCTCTCAACAACCCAGCTCAACAGATACAGTATCTACAGTGTGTATAGCACAAAATATTCTTTTACAAACCCCATTACATAATGAAGGAAGTGATGTAGCTGGGGAAAATCTAATAAGTATACACAGCTGAAAAGATTGGTGCATGCCTCTGTGTGTGTGTGTGTGTGTGTGTATAAGTGTAAGAGGGAAGGGGACCTATACATCCATCCATCCATTCAGCCATCTGTGCATCTATAGATGGATGTAGAGGAGGGTCAGTTTACCCACGTTTAGACTTGCGTAATAAAGCTCACAACCTTTCTAGGTTGACATAAATCTTAACGAGCTAGTGTTCCTCATAATAAGTATTATCAAAAAGGGTAGCAGGTCTGATTCCTCTGAGGCCTGACTGTCAAATCCCAACAGGCTTTTGTATAAATGGCCACCAGACCAGACCAGTCCAAACTGTGGCTCATTTTGGAGGCATGGTGGTGATGCCATGGAAAGTCAAACAGGCCAACGTTTTCTTTGGACCTTCAAACAGAGCTCTGAGGCGTTCCTGTCGCCTGTTTCCTAACGGTCGCTGTCTGCCCTCCGGGAATGAGAAAGTACCACGTGCACTGCATGCCAGGAGGCAACACACTGTCAAATACTGAACTGATACACACTGACCAATTTTAGCCATTACTAATGCATTTTCGTACCCCCGTCAGAAGTCAGAAATGAATGGCAAATGTGGACTTTCTTCAGTCCAAATCCAAGTCTTCAAATTATTAAGCTGACCAACTCCATCTCACTTTCTCTCATGCACAAACACACACTGTTTCAGGCAGAAAAAAATAACTACCTCACATTTCATACACATATTCACCACACACACCTGAACACTCACTCTCTGTCCCGTTTTCAAATATTTTTTGTTCACTTAACTCTTTTCTCAGACACATACAGTTTTATTACTGTACTTAGAGGGACTTTCAATGACTGTATTCATTCCCTAGCCCTTAATTTTAACCCTCACTACTACATACCTAACCTTAACCTCATCTAAACCTAATCCTACTTCTGATCTTAACTCTAAACCCAAAAGTAAATAAATGTATAAATGTATAGATCTAAAATACTTTGCCAGTCCTCACTTTGGAGGATTTTCTTCATCTTTCTGTCCCTATGAGGACATTTGCTCACGATAAGGACAGAAGTGCAACTGGACACACCACAAACACACACGCTCTTTATGTAGACCATATAATGTCCTTACCTTCTTAATCCGTGGACCCTCTGTCTCCGTCTCCCCTTCAGGACTCCCCCCAGATCTTCGTCCTCCTGGTCCGTCCGTCGACCCGGGACGTCCAGCCCTCTCCTCTCTACAGCACAGCGCTCTCCTTGTTCTGCCCCCCCTCCACCTCCACCAGCTCACACTACATCTTTATTCCAGCTCGCTCACTTAATTCAGGAGATCCCACATCCAAAAATACAGCAGGCAGCTCAACCACCCACCCTCCTCCACTTCAGTGACCCAGCCTCCCCCCTGCCTGCTCCTCCTCCTCCTCCTCCCTCTATCTCCCAGGAGTGTCCCAGGGCATGAAGCCCCCCCACCTTAGCTCAGATCACAGGTCCTCAGCCAGCAGCTGATGCTGTTGCAGACTCGTATAAGGGAAATAAAGGTTGCGGGAAGCTGCTCTGGTCTCTGCCTGTAGCACCCCGTGGATCGGTGCCCTCCATGCCGGCTCTGGGCTTTCACCCCTGTCCCACTTTAGGCTAACCGGGGGCCACGGTGGCAGGGATGGCTGAAGGTTGAAGGTCAAAATGTGGATCTTGATTGCGGCTGTCCTTCGGTCTGATTTCTTCTTGACCAATCTGCAACTGTTTGTCCTCAGTCTCTGTCACCCCCCCTCTCCCTCGTTTTCTGCCCTGTGCTGCAGTGGCAGCTCCTCTCTGCATCCCCTTTGCAGCACAGCCCAAAATCCTTCCCTCTCCCTTTCTACCCCTCTTCTTACCTACTCTGTCACACTGTCCTGCCTGGCTGCCTGGCAGGTTGGCTGGCTGGCAGGCAGACCGACGCTGCTCAGCTTCTCCTCCAGGGCTCCTCTCTCTGGCTCCTACACTCTCCCCTGTCCTGTCCTTTACCCCTCCTCTCTTCCCGTCCCTCTCTGGATACCCCAGCTAGCTCCCTGTCTCTCTGCAGTGCAGCCAGCAGCCGCCAACAAGACTCGGGACTGTTTTACCAGAGCCCCCTCTCCTCTCCAGCGCTCCGCCTGACTCAAAGCATCCTTTATGGACTTATTTATCTACCCTCCCTCCCTCTCTCGCTCTCTGTTTCCCTGCTCCCCTCCTCGGAGGCTGAGCTGCTGACAGCTTGCAGGTTCCACGGCCACGGGCTGGCAAGCTGAGAGACGCTGCAGTATGCCACTGATAATCAATACACACCAGCTGAAGCCACTCATACACATTTCATTCAAGTCAGATAATAGAATCCAAGATACCTGGAGCAGATTCCTCACAACAAACAGTCACGAGGAGCAGGCGACAGAGCATCTGTCCTCTGCCCTCTAAAAAATATGGGATCTTTTCTTCCCTATTTAATGCACATTCATGCCTCTTTCTCACACTTTCTTCCTTTCATTTCTCACTCTGGCTTTCTGTCTGTGACATATGGTAAAACAGTAGTAATTACTGTAATAGCCCTCTCATACCATTGGCAGGCAACGGGACTGGGGGTTTAGCCCCCACCCCCTCTCTCTGAGAAAATGGATGTTAAAGCAAACTATAGGCGACTATTTAACAGACTGTGGGAGAAACTAACGGAAGAAGGAGGGTTTCTCAAAAACTTAAGACCAAAGGGTGTGTGATGGGAAGGTCACAACCTTGTCCAAAATTTTCTGAAAGAATTTAGTATCTAGAAATAATGGCAGTGCAATTTTGCCAATTACTTCCCAGGTCCCTAAAATGTGAAATGGGTTCAATAAATTATTCAGCCTGGACGTTAGTGGCCCAAATTCAGGGTAAATTTCTCTAAATTAGCATACTCAATATCCTTCACTGTGACCTAGTATCCAAGAATTGGGTCCTTTGAATAAAAGTCTGAAAACTGCTGCTGTGCACTACATGTGCTGCGAACCTGCAAAAATGTGCTCCTTGTTCCCACAATATTTACTCAACAAATTCAGTTGACTTAAAAATAAAAATCAAGCATCAGCATGGATGATGCCAAATTTGATTTGCTTAAAAATGATACACTTTGTCCCTCCCTCCTCTGCTTGTTTTGAGTCACACATTTTGAAATCACATTTTACCATGGTGACTTACCTCGCTGTATATCTTGCGTGTCTCTGCCACTGCCTCGTATGTTGAATTCTGCATTACAAAGTAGGCAGCGCTAGTGGAGCACCCCAACTGTCAGTGGGAGCACAGTGGGAATGCCCTTGGTCAAAATGCTGAGTGGACTCAAATATCTGATCTGATTTATCAATGTCCAACAGTATTTTTTTGTAATTTCATTTCCAAGTAATGGAAAAAAACAAGGTCATATTAGAATGTGAGGTCAAAAAAAGCGTGGCTTAGAAGACAACTCTGTATCCTATTTACTGATAGTTCATCAGCTAATATTCAGACGGAGCTTTACCTTGCCAGGAGACACATATGTCCTCTTGACCTTGAGTATAATGAGTACACTGCAGGCAGGCCGAGCCTCATAGTGTAGACTTCAGCTGCTGGAGGCCAGAAGTGCTTTGCTTGGGACTTCATCCTCTGGGTCCCTTGGGTTTCTAACATGCCTCTAGTTTACTTCCTCCTTTTGGCTGTGTGTATAGGAAATAATTGCTACAAACACCAGAGGAGAACAATGCACTTATGCAGTGCATTAAAAATGATCTCCAGAAGCGCCGTTTAATGTTTTGGCTCTGTATTAATACCCTACATATAAAAACTACATTGTTAACTGAGAAAAATCCAGATATGGCCAAATGCAGCTGATACTGTGAAATGAGGGCTGTAAGAAGTGGTGCGGTTTGGAGAGGGCAGTTTTCTAGTACGGCTGAAAAATTCCCTTCAAATTGATCATTTGCACTTAAACCTCATAGTTGAGTCTCTTGACATCAAAAGCAAGAAGAGTACAAAGCCAAATCATGCTTGATCAGTTCCCCATATATAGTATGTAGTTCTCCAGACCCAAATAATTGTACAGTGCCTCATTCTAAAAAAATGAAGCCCAGAACAACTGAAGACTTTGGACAAATTACCTTATAAGCGTGAAAAAAAAAATGCAGTTAGATGAAGTCACATCAAGTGTGAGAAACTCCCTCTACTGTTTTTTTTTCTCTGTGAATGTACTCAACAGTGCAGCATAGTCTGTACGTTTTACATCTGAAAACCTGAAACAGACTTCATCAGGCCTTCATCAGGTTTATATTAACTATGGGCAAACAGTTAATGTGTGATTTACAAAAAGACTCACCAATTCCCCCTAATAGGTATAGTTATGGAAGAGGAAAGAATTTAACTCTGTGAAACTTACCACTTTCACCTTGAGTTGAAATGTTTAAATTTATCCATGTTAAATCAATTTTCCACACAAGATGCATCACCTCATCAGCATGTGATTTTATTCCATGGCACACACCGAGAAAGTCACACCACGCAGCCATTCAAACTCCAACCAAAAAAATATATAAACAATAAATACATTTTCAACCAATTTCCTAGGAAGGTAGTTCTTTAATTTAAAGTTGAAAACACTGATGAAAAGTCCCATGGCTGGCAGTTCTGAGACAGAAATGCACAGTCTTTGAGACACTTAAGTGGTGCATTAGAGCAGCAAACATTTGGACGTTTCTTAAACAGGCCTTGTTGGTATTGCTACAAAACTCTTTGCAGGATATTTGAGATGGTAGACAGAGATAAAATATGCAACCTGCAGGGTAAACACAAGTGTGATGTAAGAGTTAAATCTGGCCTAAATCTGCCATTGTGATGAAAGAGCCGTCAGTTTCTAAATGATACCTCGACTCTGTGAAGGTGCAAACACTGGTGAAACTCATTCTGTTTGCCTGCTTATGTCCACACAGGGAGGAGAGACGGAGAGGGTCATGCCTCATACACAGTTCATATATAGTTGAATGGCTGAGAGGGGAAATGGGACAAAAGAAGGAATGTTTTACCCTGACATGACTGGAAGCGTCTCCTCAGTCCTCTTGAGCTTGACTCAGTTGAACCCCTTGACAAACTCCATCTGGTTATGTTGACATGCAGGGAATAGTCCAGCTATTGTCCACACTCTGGCTGAGGTCCTTTTCAGGTTTTCAGGTCCTGTTGCTTTAAATAGTCAGTACTGCTTACCGTCATGTTTTATTGACATCACAGAATACCGGGATTCCTGTTCAAGTCTAAGCAGTAAGATGTTTCAATGTCTCAGCAACAAGTTTACTTTGAGACTATAACGGGGATCTCGATCAGGTTGCCTGTTAAATCTTGGTTATGTACTAAATTCTGAGGGAACTTCCTAACTAAAAACAATGCCTGCAGGTTTCCTTGGGATGTCAGTGTCTTCTACTATATGTATAAGCATATGTGTGGATTTAAACTTGAAATCCTGCCTAGGTTTCCTCAGAATTTAGGCACCATGTTATATTATATACCAAGATTATAGCTTGTTGACCTTTTCTTAAATGTTTTGCCTCAATCCAATGGTTTGAGGCCTCCATAGTTTCAAGGTGTATGGCTGATATGGTCATCACTGATAGGCTGCTTAGATTGGGGTGTGCATGCGTGCAGGTTTAACTGTCTGAACCTCCAGTCAGGATCTTAAAATGCCCTCAAACAGTGGCTGAATGGTGACAATGTATGTAGTGGGTCTGTAGTTTCTAGCCCACTGTCCCAGATTTTTGAAGAGTCCTCAGGGTAAAAGCCACATCACAGAGGCAGAACTGACATTCTCTATAAACAGAGCACATAAAAATAGAGCCCCAATTCCAATAAGCGTCATACCCACATAGGCAGACTGCAGGGACTATAAAAACGAAATAGAAATAAAAGTTTGAGTTCTATGGCAGAACCACAATCTTCTTCTCTAGTTTCTGCTCAGGGAAGATGAACTTCCTCATGACGTCATCGAGCTCCTCCAATGCCAGCTGGGCGTGGAGCACTGCAACGTCATCCTGGTCCGAGCGAACCACCCACTTCAGGGCTCGGTACAAGTCCAACAAAACATCACCAAGAACCTGGACGGGAAATGGAGACAAAGAAAGATATATGCAGAGAAACTGAGGTTAGATGGAGAGAATGTTTTTCCATGATGTGACTCAGGAGGCTTTTCAATGGGATGAAAGAACAGTGGGGCAACTGGAGTTTGAAAACCACTTTTCCACTGGTTTGTCCTATTTCTGACCTCTTTATCATCTTTCCAATGCACAAAGTTCCACGGCAAAAGAGCGAAGTAGTGGTGGAAAAAGTCAAGACACTGAAAAGCATCTTGATAAAATGAGAATTACGTGTCTAAAAGACCTGAATTTTTGCAATAACTAGTCTGTGCTCTCTATACACTAGATCTGTTTCTTTAAAGCTCTTTAACCTTTGGACTCTTTGAAACCTTCGGATTGAGGTTACTTATCAAACTATAGTTTCATTCATTTTGAGGTCAGAACTTATTCTGTTGTGGACCAGACAAACGTACTGCGGTCCGCCTGAAAAGTCAGAACTTTGGCCAGTTCCAATTGAACCATGGTATGTTCGTTACATGTAATCCGACCTAAACTATAGGAAGCAAACTGAGACACAGTGCATTGTGGGTTCAATGTGGATGTTGACACTTGAAGTTGGCCAGACAGAGATGTTAGTGATGCCAAAATGAGTTGGAAACAAACATGGAGAATCAATGAGATGAGTGCTATTCTATGGGCTGGTGACAACATTTCATGATTGCTTTTGGAAATAAAAATGCCAAGGTCTGCTTTGAGTTGCTGCTGTTCCATTGTTCCAATATTGCTCTGTTACTGCAATAAACTGTTGTCCCTGACCAGAATTTCCCTCATAAAAGTTCTGTCCAATAGATGAACATCCTGTTCAGACATGTGTCAACTGTTCCATATTTTGCTATGATTACCAAAGCAAGTGAACTATAGGTGTGAAAATGCTCTGAGAGTGCAAATGCAGCGCAAAGAAACCTGACATTTTATAGAAAAATAAGCCCTAATAACTCCATTATAGTCATTTAATTTAGTTATTTTTTTAGAGCCATAAATTTAGCTCACTTAATTTAAGACCTGTGAATACCCAGGTTCCTGCTCCTCATCTGATGGTCCTAAGCGAGCTCTTTGAGCTCTGGTCTGTCACTCATCAGTGACCCACCTGTCCAACCTTGACCTGCTCTATTCCACTTTGGCCTAACCTGGCCTGCTAGTGTCCTCCCCAGTCCATCTGTTCTCATGTCATGGTATGTATCATTAGCCATATACAGGTGGTACTGTGCTGTCCTGCTCCAGCTGTTCGCCTAATGACAGGTCACAGCCTCCGACCAGCTGCTGGACAGCCTGACTCCACAAAGACACGACGCACTTTTTAACCACAGGCTGGTATCCAAAAAGATCTGCAGGTGGGTTTCTGCTGGGTCACCACATGACAAGAAAGATACCACCTTTTGGTTTCATTTTCATTTACTTTTTTCAGTCAGTTGGGTTCCAACATGAAGAGTATTTGGGGCCCATCATTGTATAGTTGAATGAACCAGGGTATCGTACGAGACCTATTTTACTCAACATGGCTTCAAAATGAAAAAGGTTAAGATCTCATCCACTGGAGGAAAGAGTTATAAAAGCTTGATAATGGCCTTTTTTGACAGGCTAATTTAAGTAAGTGAGGAAAGCTCTGACAGGTTGATATGGCTCATCCAAGCACAGGTGTTGATTCTGGATCTGCACTAAGACACTTTTCTTAAAAAACATAATTATGAGGTATAAAATAGGTGAATTACTGCTGAGCCAGAATAAAATCTTTGATTGCTTAAATTTAAACAGAATTTTTGCTTGCTAAGATCTGTACTGGCTTTCAGACACTAACTAGAGCCAAGATAATTTGTATCATCTTTAAAATACATTTTAGAAACCACTTATTTCCCCACACATATTTATGTAATCTTATTTCAAGTGAATTCATTTTATATTTTGTCTGTCAGGTGAAAACTTTGGGTGTCTATGAAGTCTACTTTACAGTCTACTTTTTGCTTGATGGCCATGTATTTTTGAGTTTATTCAACTGGTTCTGAAAGGGTTTCATCAACTCAAGGGTGGTATGGTTTCTCAACCAGTGGCAGCTGCTGATCCGAATTTTTAATCCTGCAGAAGCATTGATACTTTGAACTGTTGCACTTTTACTTATTCACCATTCGTTGCTTTGATGTCATGTTTTTCAATGTGCGTGATCACAACAGTGAACCACTCATAGGGTTTTTGTTGGACACTTTTTATCCAGTGTGCTTTGTGAGTGCATATATTTACAGCACGCAAAACAAATCCCTAACCCTGGCAGTGTGAGTGCAATGGTCCGCCCACTGACCCACACAGGATCATATCATCAGTAAGATGTCAAGTCAGAGAGATCCAGTCAGTGATCCTGCAGTGCTGCCATTTTAGGAAGTCTGATACATGCAGGCCAACAAACTGTGATCTACTTGGCCTGAGCCCCATGAATGACTTACTAAGAACAACATTCAAACACACCGACAAAAAGCAGTGACTTTCCGTTGATAACATGTCTGTCAAAATGAGCCACAGAAACAGAGAGAGAATTGGATTTTAGTCTCTAAAAGAGGATATTCTGAGTGAGCCTCTTTCCTGTCCACAGTGAGAAGCTGCAATTTAGTCTATTATCGTGGTCATGACCACAGGGAAACTGTGACTAGATTACAGGACATGTCAGGGTCTGTAACAACGGTTTCTTGCCCCCCAAAACAGACCATATGCTTTGAGCCTGAGAAGTACACCAGATGGATAAAGGACAATATGGAGTCCAGGGGCATTCCCCGGTTCTCCTGACTTGTATTTGATTTTGCTTTCAGTTGCTGGCCTCATTCAGTCGCCAGCAGAGACATTTATTAACCATGGAAACACAGGGTCCCTCTGAACTTTTGGCCTTACAACCTTTGTAAGGCCAGTTGATGGGTCATCCACTGAATCTCATCAGCTATGTTTTCATGTTTTCAACTCTCGAGCAACTTTTTCAAAAAAATGTCTTGAATTATGCTGGCTTCCAACAGCTGGGATGAAATAAACATATACATATAATAAATAAATATATGTTGCTATACTTTTGGGGTTTTTATTGTTTTGTTTTTGTTTTTTTTTTTAACAGGTATTTGCATTGCTACTACCACATTTCTTTATCAAAAATTTTGCTATGCTGAGAAGATCAGAATTTGCTATTCCCATCCAGTTTCCCATCCAAAAAAATTTGAAAGGAAAGTTGACCAAAAAAACAAACAAAAAAAACTGTCTCTCTGTAGCTTTGGAAATAAATGTCTCTAATTCTCTCTAATTTCCTGATGATTCACTTTACAGCATACAGTTATCCACTTGCTTTCAAAGAGTCTTTGAAAGCAGCGATTAACTCTGTCTCCTGGTGGAAAATTACTAGCTGTGAATCATTCAGAAACACTGGCTGCCATGTCCAGTCATTTAACATCCACCGTTGGACAGAGGCAGAGGTCGGTGCTTTGTTAAGTTGGCAGAGAGGACAAACACTTTGAGAACACTGAGGGAGAGAATCATTCAATCATTCAAGGTTACTGAAGCCCTACTGACCCATTTGTAACTGAAGGTCAAAGGGAAAATTACTGCCACACTCATTCTTGCCGTAAGGCTGGCTTTACACCGTGAAACTTTCACGCAGCTAGTTGCAGGTTGCAAGTTGCATGAAACATAATTTCCATGCAACTTGACAGTTACACAAAGCAATTCAAAAATAATAAAAGTTGCGTACAACACATCCGATTTAACAGTTTGTTTCACTAAAGATTAGCTAGCTAGATTTGTATTTTTCAGCTGTCATATCGTTTTCTCGCCAGGGAAATGTCAGGAATTTCACGGCGGCTGTGGCCCCTCAGTCTGACCCTGATGCCCCTTAAAAAATTAAATGCCCTGCGGCCACGGTGGTCTTAATGCCCCGGCTGCACTATCCCAACTGATTTTGCTTTGCTCTCTGCACATGATAGATATTATTAGATCTTTTTTATTTACTTTCGGTTTCTACAAGTTATCTGCCGATTATTAGTTATTGGCCGATTATATTTTAATTGGCCAGACACCTACACTTTATTAGCCAGTAAGCCGATACAGTCCGGTACTTAGTACCACTAAAACAAGAGGGGAAATCCACAGCAGCCTCTCCACCGTGAGCGTATGTAACTGTGATCGCATTTTCACAAAGAAAACAGATCTACTAACGTTAGGTCAACACAATCATCAGTTAGGCTGCTTACATGATCCCAGGTTCAGTGTGGGCTTTTAATCCGTGCTGGAGAAAACACCGCTACTTTCCAAAACTGTTCAGTTTTCAGCTGATCTCCGGCCGGTGGCTCTATTAACGCCAGGTAACGTCAACTTTCCCCGCAGCTCAACAGTCATGTGACATCATCACCCAGAACGTTATCAGTGTTTTTGATTGGCTGTTGCATGAAACTAGTTTCACAAAGTTGAGAGTTCTGCAGCTGTTGCGGCTGGGTTTCACAGAGGTTTCAGGTGTGTTGCAGAGGGCTTTACACTATGCAACTCAGCTGCAACTTAGTTTCACCTGAGTTTCAAGCAACAAAAGTTGCATGAAAGTTTTATGGTGTAAAGCCAGCCTAACGCTGAATTTCAGGGAACACAGTGTTTAAAAATGCACTCAGTACAGTAACTTCTTCATACCATGAATATGTGTGTCCGCTTGTGCAAATGTGTGAGGATGTGCAAACCAGAGTGTGTATGTCTGAATGTTTATGTATAGGTTTATGCATACAAGGGGTGTGTGTGTGTGTGTGTGTGTGTACCTGGGTGGTTTTGTCACTGAGGCCTCGGAGCAGCAGGGCAATAACATGGACGGCAGCCCTCCTCACCTCTACCTCCTTCTCTGTCTTTATCAATGCAGTCAGACAGGAGCTCAGCTGGAGAACACACACATACACACACACACACACACACACACACACTTAGATGATGTATGCCTTTTCAAAAGTGCATAACCTGCTCAATAATACAGATGCAGCTGGACTACATGTTAATATACAGCATTAAGGGTCTTTTACACATACATAATGTTGTGCATATACCAAATAAATTAATAGTAGAGAAATAATATTCAAGTTACACACACAAATATATGTACCAAATTAGCATGCCCATAAAAAAAACCCAACTCCATCATAAAAATGACAGGCAGAGAGGCTAAAATACATAACACATGAACACAGGCACACTGGGAAAGGAAAAAAAGTCCCAGCCTTAAAATTCTGAGGTCAGCACAAGAACTAAATTGGATCGATTGATGTATTGGTCAGACATCTAAACCAACAAGTTCCCCCCTCCCAAACACACACACACACACACACACACACACACACACACACGCACACAGACACGCACACACATACAGACACCCACACACACACACTCACCTCAGCATCTCTATCTAACCACTGCAGCAGCATTAAAGTCTCTTTTTCACACAGAGTATGCACACATACTGCACACACACGTGGTTTGAGCCTGTCTGAAAACCTGATTGAGATGAGTGTGTGTACACGCACGCACGCACACACACACAATCATTAACATTACAGCTCATCTTCCACCCGGACTTCGTGCTGTGTTGTGTTGCACCCCCGCCCACCTGCTCACCTCCTGAGCCAGCGGTCCCAGGGCGTAGTCCAGTCTTTGGCAGA
>OMLF01053633.1:0-10180 GCA_900302615.1 Holocentrus rufus
CTCTCTCTCTCTCTCTCTCTCTCTCTCTCTCTCTCTCTCTCTCTCTCTCTCTCTCGCTTCATCAGTCTGTTATGAAGATGTGAAGTCTCCCCCGTCCTCCCTCCCCTCGCCGTCCGGGATGTTTTGATCTTCTTCTCTTCTCTACTTGACTGAAACAGATCAAAGGCGACGTATCTCTCTCTCTCTCTCTCTCTCTCTCTCTCTCTCTCTCTCTGTCACACACACACACACACTGGAAACCTCAAAAGTCCTCTTGGGATGTACGAAAGCGTGGATGTGGTGGGTTTGAGTCCCAGTCCCAGCAGCCCCAGTTCCGGCTCTTTTCTGAGCATGGACTACTACCACAGACCACCGGGGCTCGGCGGTTGCCTCGGCCCGGAAAAGGGCCTCCTGTCCGGCGTAGCAGGACTCCAGCGGCCCTTCGGAGGTTCCCTGGTGACCGGCAGACACTGGAGCGGCTCCAGCCACTGTAAGTTCCGCTTTGAAACTGACCTCTCATCATCTGGCATGGGATGGATGTTACAGATACACTTGTACGTGATCGCTCTGCTTAATTACATATAAGGGCAAATAGTTTGTTGACGGTTAACACATGCAGCCAGGCTAAATCCTGTTTTGCCTTTCACATACGTCAGAAGATGAACGCATGAGTGAATTTGTGTCAATAGTAACACTGACACAAATTCTCCACAGCTTCTGCTTTTTTGTTCTGTTATTACTGTAACTTGATGGGAAGTGAACGCACCATTGATCTAAACAATTTACTTTTATTCAAATCTGCACCTCCCTCTCCTCAGCTCTGATTTCCTTTCCTCTGTCCGTTACTTAGAGTATAGTACAGTATAGTAGCCTACATTTGCGTAATGCACAGTAAAGTCAGCATGTAAACCTTTGACCTGGGAAAAAAAGGTTCCATTGGATTGAAGGCTATCTAGTGATTACACAACTTGGTGGTTTAAATGTGCATTTTGAATGGAAGGAGTTGAAAGTCAGCTGACTGGTTGAATTGACCAAGTCCTGACTCCAGGTCAGTGGATCTCAAAGGGAGTGAGCTCAAGTTGCTCAGAGCTCACATACTGTACATAAACTACTCTCACCCCAACACAGGGGTTACATGTGTACTTAGAGAGGTGTAGTTAAATAAATCCATAAATGACTAAACTTTTTGCAAGTGAATTTCACTGTACAAATGATTAATAATAAAAAAGTGTCTAGCATTGCAAGTCAAATTATGAAAAGGCCCAGTGGCGTTTGAATACAAACAGGTATTGAGATATTATTGGGAATAGTATAGAATAGGGCAGATTTAATAAACATGAATTATTTTTGTTCTCTAAACTTAAACACATAAAAAACATGTAATATATGTGATGTTAAGGCACTTGTTCACTTATTTAACAGCACTGCTAAAACACAGACATTTTAACATTATTCTATTTTATATTCATTATTAGCACGAAAAACAGTGAGCTAAACAAATACAATTTATTCAACAATAGAAAGAATACCTTATGAGGTAAAAGGTACTCTATTCTGTTCTATTCTTCCTGTGGGCTGTTGTCTGTTTTCAGCACAGTGACCTGGAATTAAAAAAAAAAAAATACAAAAGGAAATAAGAATCACATGCTAGAGCCAGTCAGGGTGAGAGCCGGTCAGACAGTGACCCATGGGTGATGAGATAGTGATGTCACAGTGACATGGCCCTTACACAACTGAGTCAGAGAGGGATAAAGAGAGAGAGAGAGAGAGAGAGAGAGAGAGAGAGAGAGATTGGACTTTGGTCATTCAACAGTGTTATAGAGGGCGAGAGAGAGAGAGAGGGGAAGAGAAATAAAAGAAAGAGACGTATAGAAGCAAGAGGGGAGTGCTCGTAAATTATGGCTGTAAAGATAGGGAGGGTCCCCTTCTCTGTGTGTGTGTGTGTGTGTGTGTGTGTGTGCGTTACTGGAATGAAGAGAAAGTGAAGTAGGTTCAAAGGTCAAACTGTAATAAAAGGGCCGTACCCAGACTGCACACAAATGTGCGCGCGCGCACACACACACACACACACACACACACACACACACACACACACAGAGTCAACGGCTGCGACATGTAAGCAATGGCTGGGCAATAGTGGATGACTCTGTGTGTGTGTGTGTGTGTGTGTGTGTGTGTGTGTGTGTGTTTGGGTGTGATCCAGAGCAATGACTCACTGACAATTGGGAACTGACCTACATCTCTCCCTCTCTTTATTCCTCTCTCTATCTGCCTCTTTCTCTCCTGTGTCAGCTGCCCAGTCATCACTTCTACGCACTGAATGACCCCTCTCTCTCCCTCTCTCTCTCTCTCTCTCACACACACACACACACACACAAACACATGCACGCACACACTTCGTCTGGGAATGCAAGGGTATACTGACCGAGTTTGACCTGAGTGTGCAAAGAGTGAGAGGGAGGAGGACTTGGCTGCTTGTGTGTTAGTGCTTGTCTCTGTCCTTTGCATGTCTGTGTTTCTGTTTGTGTGTATGTGTTAGGGTGTGTGTGTGTGTGTGTGTGTGTGACTGTGCTGTCATCAGATGAAAGCTAAAATGGCAGCACTGGAAAACTGGTTATTAATTCATACGCCCTAGACAGAGTCCTCTGGATGGTCTTTGTCTGTGTGTGTTTGTCTGTCATGTTGTTTCCTCTGTGTTTAGCCTCTCAGATGCAGGATAAAGAATAAAGAGAATATTAACCTTGATAACCAGCAGCAAAAAGTCAGCCTCCGTCACTTTGTTGTCAAGACAATAAAACAAACAAGCAAACCATATTTAGAGCAGCAGGAATTGTGATAAAGAGCTGAGCGGCCCAGACAGTCAAAGCTGGGTCACTTAAAGGAATATTTCAACTAATTAAGGAAGCATATTGTGTTCCTCATAAACTAGCAGACATTTTGGCAAGTCTAGAAAGCACCTGCACCAGTGGCTTGGCTTTTCAGACACCATTAGCCCTGCAAATGGGCGTCAACAGGGCTCAATCCCTGCGTCTTTGAAAATCATGTCTTAATCAAGGTCTTAAGTCCTTTAAGCTGCTGCTTCACATTCCCTATTCGGTGGAGGAGAGTGAGCAGTATAGCGATTAAAGGCTCTTTAAGCCGATACTGCACGTCGTCCGTTTAGGGACCGGTGGCTGGCAGAAAGCCAGAACCGCCTGGAGAGGCCAGTTAAGGACTTTTTACACCAGATTTGGCCCTGAGCTAGCTACAGTGCTGATCCTTTTTAGCAGCGCTGGGTAACATTTAACCTGACGTCAGCCTCGGTTCTGAAAAGCTGGCGACAGGATTTTAGAGTTTATCTCAGGGTTAGTCTGTGTAATATTAGAATGGGGTAAAGCCCAGGGCCAGAAATAACCTGGGCTGCAAATGTGCTGTTTGAAAAGCATCAGACAGACATGGCTACTGGTGCTGTTAATTGGAGCAGAGGAAGTTGAGGAATGAGTCATTTGGCCAAAGAGACATGAGCCACTATGGCTAGCAGACTACCAGTCTGTTGGCATGATGAAGTCATTATTTGTTACTGCTTTACATTTGGAAACAAGTCAAACGTGTTATTATGTTTGAAATCATGATAACCGTACTAAAAATAAAATGCACTTAAATGTACTTAAAATATAAAAGAACACTAATAAGTGCATTTAAAGCACATTAATACCTCATGTGCTAAATTTAAATATGAAAAGTGTATTTATTTAGTGGTTTAATGTACTGTCTTAAAGTATGCTGAAAACATTGTACATAAAAGTATGCTAAGTACATATTTTAAGTACATATTAAATACTGCTTTATTGCAACTTAAATATATTAAGTATAAAAAGTATTATCAAAAATAATGCCCTTTGAGTGTACTAACCTTTTGTGGTTGTACAAATACACTTAGTATACTTGAAAAAAAATGTGTATCAAAATATACTTTTTCCTGGGAAGTTGCATTGTTTTTGGAGCTGTGGGCAAAAATAGCCAATTGCCATGAGTTTAATGAGGTTCCTCAAGTCACCTCATCATTAAATGAAAAAAAGAAAAACTATAAGAGGTCACTCAGTAGAGTGCAGATCTCAGCCAGACAAAAGTGGCGACACGATGATAAAAAGGAAATAGTTATTGCTGTGTGCCGCAACTGGTTGTAGAGAGGGTGAGAGGGGTTTTCCATGATGGCTTTAATCTTGTCTCTCATCCAAAGGCTTGAGAAGATTAGGCAAATTAGTCTGCAAAGCGACGGCTGTTTTATACTTCATGTTTTACAGTGGTGAAACATAAGGCTATTGAACCTATTTTAACAACCACTTGTTGACAGATTCCATCAGCCTCTGACATTTTTTGTAGACTGCCTTACTCCATCTTGGATGTAGCTTGGCACGGCCATATGAAACACCGTCTTGTCACTGTTGGATTCAAACTGTTTGGAAAATGGCAACAGCAACGGACGTTTATGAAAATACACAGCGAGTGATCGGATCAACCATCTGATTCTCATTAGCTAATTGTCCAATCAAACGCATGTCATACAGCATAATACCAGAGCTAAAGAAACAGCAGTGACTGTAGCAAAATTGAGCAAAAAATTGGTAAGCATATTGCTAGCTTGTTAGCATTTTGGTGCATGATTTTTACAGTTTTACAGTCTACGTTTCTGTTTTCCAGTTCAGTGCACTGTAGCTTCTCGCTTGCATCATCACCTAAGCCACGCCCGTAAATTCTCAAAGGACTCTGATTGTCTGATTAATTGTGGCCTCCAGTAACACCTCAGTTGGAGTGTGGCCAGATGGTTTTGCCTGTCACAATTAATTGAACTGAATCAGCTGGGAATGCCAGGTTATCTTGGATATACCTGTTTTAAAAAGAAAAGCACAAGTATTATCAAGTAGACTGTAGACTTAGACGGTTCAGTGTATATATATCCAGATGTGACATGACTAATTCAAAGTGGCATTACCCTGCAGTTAGTGGAAACTCGTGAAATACATCGCTGAAAGACGTCCTTGTCCGTCTGAAGCTGTGATCCATCATTGCAGAGTGGGTATTACTTTTGGGAAAAAACCTCTTTGATTCACGCCTCTCGGACCATAACTTTGATAAATGGAAGCATGTGTCTGTACAGGGAATTTTACAGAGTTGCATATACAGTACATTTCATGCTGCAACTAATAAAGTCTGACTTATTTTCAGTCATTAAGTATCAATGACACCAAATTTGACAACACTGCAGCATCACTTTTTTGACAGCCTGTGGCATCAGCGGGAAATCACTTTTCACAGTGTGCATGTGCGAGAGGGACTCAGTGCTACATGAGGACAGCAGAGCCAAATTGGGAAGTGGTCAAAACGCTGGCGAGATGTAGGAGACGAGACAGAAAAAGCGAAAGAGTGGTATATTCCTTATAAGTGCCAACCTGTTGAAAATGAGACTGAAAGTTGTTGCTTTTCAATCATGAAACTGACTTTTCATTTATTATCCATTATTGATTTACAAGAAAGGGAAGACTTTTTAGGCTTTGAGACATCAGAGATGTGGATTGTGCAAAAGAGCCCACAATTCAATATCCGGATGAACAAGATGCACCTGATATTTTGTACCTTATATTGTGGCATTTTTGCCTTTAGTAAGTAGTTCAGGGTAAAGACTGACAGGAAGCCAAGGGTTGGCTCTCAGCTCTGGTCTTGCTGTCTCGGGCCGTCTGTGACCACAGATCACCTGCGGCGTGTGGGGCTCTCCACAGTGGTTTCCTGGCTGATTCAGCATATTTAATCGGTGCTGGAGGCCGTCAATGATTGGCTGTTCAAATCAAGTGAATTAGAGCACGAAAAGAGAAATGGAAATCCAGTTGTGGTGATACAGAGCCTGGGAACATGTCATCACCACTCTTCACACCGCAGCAGAGTTCTACCTGGACTGGAGGAAAGCATAGATAAAGATTTTTGAGATGTCCAACACCGGACCAGCACCCAAAGAAATTATGTGGCTGCGCAGGAGATATCTATTTTTGAAATTTGAATGTGCACCCATTCGTGTGACATAACATCTTTAAACTGTTCACAAGAATAGAAATAAGATACAAGAAACAAGGCACAAGATATGTGCTGATATCAGTGACTTCCTGAGTGTGTCTGGATCAGCAGTCTTTGATAGCTTGTATGGATCTAAACCATTAACAAGACGTAGGTTTTCTTCTTTTCTTCCTTTTTTCTTCGTACATTACTGACTGAAAACGCCAACAAATCCAGCGAACAATGCGGCAGAACGTGTACAGCATACAGTGTTTTCAAAAATTGCTACCCTCCATCAATGAGGTGTGTTTTTTGCCTAGATTGGTTCCCAAGCTCTATGGTGCTAACTAGCTAGCAAGCTAGTAAACCAAAGAAGGAGCTAGCTGTGGTAAACCTTCCACAAGCTAAAGGCTTTCATGCTGACAACTCCAAGGCCCCTTGCAACCTCCAATCAGACATATTATCTTTTTGTAGAACAAATCGTTTGAACGGATTCAGAGTGGCTTGAAAATGACAAGCTAATGCTAATTTGTTGGCTTCTGTTTTGAATTTTTGAGACTACTGTTCCCTCCTGGAGAGTTGTTTCCTCTCAAACAGGTGCAGACGTGGCATGCACGTGCTGCCAGGACACCTCTCTAAATTATATTTTCGAAGACAAGCGAACAGCATTCATCTGCCTTCAAATGCCTAATCCTTCCAGTTTCCACCATCACAGTCACTTTGTCATGTTATCCGAATTAATGCAGCGGGAGAGAAGTCGCCACCGAAATCAAAAACAAACAGCCGAAAGCAAAGTGTTTTGTTGTGATGCAAGGGAACAAAAAAAAAAGTCAAACTAAAACAGAAAAGAGAAGGGAGAGGGAGGAGAAAAGCAGGAGGGGGAGATTAACTTCCAAAAAAAAGATGAAAACAGAAGGAGAGAGGCTTTAGAAAATAGGGGAGGAGGAGAGAGAGAGGGAATAGAGGAGAAGAGTAAAGGAGGTCAGACAGTGCTTTAGGGAACTGTTGGCTAGTGTGTCAGTGAGAACAGACCAAATACAAATAGAGGAGAAGAAGAGAGAAGAGATGGAGGGAAGGAATGATGGCTGGGGAGGAGGAGGAGGAGGAGGATATACGGATGATAAATCAAATGGATGAGAGAGGAGTGTGCCAGATTTTGGAACAAGGTGTCACTGCCACTCACCTCTTCAGTACTCACACACTCACAGTTACCATCTTTTCTCCCTCTCTTTCTCGACTCCTGGTCTTGTTTGTAATTCTTTTCAAGTTTCCTCTTTAAATTTTTGTTTCTCCGTTGACCCACTCCCTCTCCCTCTCTGTGTAAACAGAGTGGACCAGTAGAGGGGAGTTGAATCTCCTCCATTCTGGAATGTCTGGTATGGCTACTAGAACAGGGGGAGGGGAGGTGTGTGTGTGTCTGTGTGTGTGTGTGTGTGTGTCAGGTTAGAGGTGAGGAGTGGAAGGAGGGAGAGCGAGCGAGGGGAATGGATAGAGCAGGACCTGGTTTCTTAACCTAAGGGTCGGGGCCCCCGAAATGGGTCGTTTCTGCCATGTCTGCTCGTCATCGTCACATCGCAATGAGCTAGAACACAAGTGACAACATGGGCGTTATTTAGTGTCTGTTAATTAGTAGCTCTCTCAGCCTAAATATAGAATATACAGTAAAATGAATATACAGTATGGTAGTTTGGCATGAATTCATCCACACACGAACAGCTCTTTCCCTCCCTATTTATTTTCTACTCCTCACCTCTCTGTCCTCTTTTTGTCTTAAGATCATTCATTGCCAAAGCATGAACGCAAATATCTGTCAATCTCAGTTTGGACTAAACAAACACATGTACAAACAGTGCAAAACAGTGGCTCTCAACTGGTAGGTTGGATAATAAAATAAGAAAAATGAGAAAAACATTTCTGCCGTGCAAAAATAAGACAAAGGATCAAATTGAATGGCTGTTTAGGAATTAAAGACACCAAAATAATCACCGGTAGATTGTAGGTGCCCCATGCTAACACTTCAGTATACACTCTGTTGAGGGACAGCAGGTGACTAGCAGCATTACCAGTTTGTTAATGGAGAAGTCGTTTATGATCTTGCTTCAAATGTAGCTGTATCTCAGCTAACCAATAACCAAGATAAACCAGCTCTCACACAAATGTAAACATAGTAAACTAAGATGTTACATTATTACAGGATAACGTAAAGGGATTAATGAATGACATCAGTGAAGGTTCTGTTCTGTCTTTCCAGTGAGCCAGCATGAACAGTAGCAGGACCCTGGCTCTGTTAGACCTAAATGGAATTAACCGTAATTAATGCCATTAGTAACGCTTGCGTTTACCTGCTATTCATGTTAAAATGGCTGCTGGGAAAGAGGTCTTTTGTGATAGAAAAATAAAGTCTTTTGAACCAGTAGGGAATGCTTTGTCTCCAGACTGTTTACAGCTAAGAATCACAACGCAGCGGATGAATGCTCACCTGAAATAGTTTCCCAAATAAACCTGGCTACATCAGCTGTATGGAATTAACAATACTTCATTAAAACTACAATTCTACAGGCCATATAATAATAAACTCTCAACTTTATTACAAAGAGATCTGCATCTTGTTACTCAACAAAGAGTATGCCAAAGAGTGATGAAGCACCTGAGCAAATGATCTACCCATGGCACATGGATCTATAAAAAGCATGAGTTTTATAGTTTCAATTATATTGTCTTTTGTTATTGTTATTTTTATTTTGGTATTTCACTGTTTGTAAGTGGTGGATTTTCTTCCTTTTCTCCCTCGGTAGCCATAGAGACGGGCAGCACCAGTTCGGGGGAGGACCTGCTGGTGTCGAGCCCCCCCTCGCCGCCGCCGCCCCCCCGGGTCTACAAGCCCTGCTTCGTGTGCCAGGACAAGTCTTCAGGATACCACTACGGCGTCAGTGCCTGTGAGGGCTGCAAGGTGAGCAGCTAAACGTGTGTGTTAGCTAAACACACACACACACACACGCTATGTTGCAGGTTTGTTAGTCAGCTCTAGGCCAACAGGTGGAGGACCTGGATTAAAAATAGTGAGAGAAAGAGAGAGAGAAATGTAGAAATGCAAGACAGACAGGATGAGAGAGAGAGAAAAAAAAGGAAAGGGAGAGAGAGATAGAGAAAGAGTGTATGTATGATGTGTCTATTAAGGAGTTGTGACCTTTACACTTCCCTGAGGCCCTGTAAGCCTCTTTGCTCTTAATCTAATCCGTACACACACACACACACACACACACACAGATACACATGCCCGTGCACACTGATGTGAAAGCATGCAGACACTCACTGTGTGTACAGATTATTTGTGTGTGTGTGTGTGTGTGTGTGTGTGTGTGTGTGTGTGTGAGAGAGGCTTGAAGCTCAGGTCCCGTTAGATAATGTCGTTGCCTCGCTGGCAGCTGTCCATCAACTAAATTTCATCACTCTATCATCAAACAAACAGTGATAGATAGCCATGGCATTTTCAGTCAGTCTGTATAGCACAACAGACCTTCACAGCAGCTGTTGCGACATGAAATTGCAGGTAAACACAGGTGTTGCTAATGACATTAATGAAGGTTCTGTTCCATTTAGGTCTAACAGAGCCAGGGTCCTGCTATTGTTCATGCTGGCTCACTGAAAAGACTCTGCTACATTTAAATGGAACAGAACCTTCATTAATGTCATTAGTAACACCTGTGTTTACCTGCTATTTCATGTCACAATGGCTGCTGTGAAAAGCTCTATCTTCCCTCTTGTCTTTGTAGTATTTTGAAGTAGTAGCAGTGTGTAAAGTACATGTCCTCACCTGCCTTCCTTTCTCTGTCTGTCTCTCTTTCTCTCTGTCACTGCCTTCCTTTCTATCCCTCAGGGGTTTTTTCGGAGGAGCATCCAGAAGAACATGGCGTACACATGTCACCGAGAAAAGGTGTGTGTCATCAACAAGGTGACAAGGAACCGGTGTCAGTCCTGCCGGCTGCAGAAATGCCTCGATGTCGGCATGTCCAAGGAGTGTGAGTATTGCCTGCTGCTGCTGCTGAGTGTGTGTCTGTGTGTGTGGTGTGTGTGTGTGTGTGTGTACTTCAGTACAGTACTTCAGTAATGGCCCTTTTCCACTAGTACCTACTCAGCTCGACTCAGCGCGACTCGGCTCGACTCTACTCGCTTTGAG
>OMLF01053634.1:2210-20124 GCA_900302615.1 Holocentrus rufus
GAGAGAATGTGCCTCTGTGTGTGTGTGTGTGTGTGTGTGTGTGTGTGTGTGTGCTCAGGCAGCGGGCAGCAGCAGGAGGAGGAGGCAGTAAAGGAAAACACATCAAACTTCCTCTCTGTAAGTAAAAGGCAGTCTGAGGCAGAGCGAGGGGCTGGGTGGGTGTTTCCCGTCGGGGGGTAAAAACAACGGAGAGCAGGAGTTTCTTCACACCCGCCTTGTTAATTAGCCTCCCAACGGTGCTCGGAAACTTTTCGCCTCACGAGCTCTTAACACCTCGCACAGCGGGGAGGACGCAGGGAAACGTCTTTCAACTTCACAGGAAGGACTGGAGCAGAAAACTTATGGCGGTCCAGTCCCACGCCAGCTCCTGCAAGATGTTGGCCCACTGAAAAGCATATTTACATTAATAAATCACATTTTCTTTTTTCTTTTTTTTGTAGAGGATGAGATGGAATTCATTCAAAAGCAAAAAAAAATCTGCCAGGAGTAGAATGAGAATACCAAGAAGAATATTTTTCTTTTATGGTGGCTTTTTTCAAAGCAAAACAAAATAAATTTCCACCTTAAACTGTCATTTACTCTTCTAGTCAGAGTTCAAATCTTGTTTTTCTTCCAACAAGGTCAATAATCTGCCAGTGGGATGAGATAATCCCACTTGTTTCCAGTGCTAATCAACTTGTTTCCAGAATTTTCTTGAATCAAGTGTCATTTTCTTGATCCTAGTGGGCTGATCTGCCTTATTCTGCCTTGTTTCAACACATTTATACTTGTTCCCCAGAAAAATCCCAGAAGCTGCATTGGACATAAGTGGGATTATCTCATGCCACTGGCAGATTTTTAAAGAAAAATGTGAATATGCTCAGTTTTTTGAGTTTTTTTCTGTGTAAATGGGTTTTATTTAAGTCAATATATCTGTAATATAGAGGCTTTATTCCATAAAAGTGTACACATTATGTACCAAAGTGTTCCTCTCCTTTCATTAAAGTAGGTGTCACCTTTTTCCTGATGTTGAAGCAAAACCCACTGACTTCACTGAACTTGACTCAGAGGTTTGTGTCTAAACTTTTCTCCGAGGCTGAAGTGGACGTTTCTCCTCGGTGACAGTGGCGTCCCGCCTCTCTCCCCGCGCTGCGTGGAACTCTCCGGAGCGTCCCAACATGTCTGAACCGCTCCTGATCTCTTTCCCCTTGACTCCGCTCATTGTTTTTGGCAGAGCAGCTGCTCGGAGATTTAGATATCATCATTCAGGCAGGCAGATAGGACATCAAGACGTTTCCTCCGGGGAGTCTGGGGAGCACGGACAGGCAGAATGTGAGATGTGTTTGTCGGACACAATTTGATAAAGAGTCTGTGTGTCAGTGACAGCGAAATGCCTCCCAAGTGAATCCTCGCGCCGGGCTCCCCTGACTGGCTGGATTACAGTTTGGGAGCTTGATACACTCCCTGCTCTTTTTTAACTCGCAGGAGGACTTGGCCTGGCATGCTCATAATTTACAAAAGAAACTGCAAAAGAGTAAAATTAAACAGTATCTTAAGTAAATATAAAGCTTTGGGTGGTCTGGCATGCCGAATTTGAGCAAGTCGCAGACATTCTTTTGTGCAACCCTAAAAATGATAGATGATTTTTCAAATTACATGCATTTGTCATTGCTTGCCACAATGCATAATGTAACTTTAGAATAACTTCAAACAATGCAAACAATATTAGTAAGATAATCTCTGCAAAGGGGGATTGAGCAAGATAATATTTCATGGTTTTCACTGGAAAGTCTGTGTTTTTTTGTGTGTATCTGTGAGAAAGTGTGTGTTTCTGCACATGCATGAGTGTGCAAATAGAAATACATGTGCATGAATGTGTGCGTGTATGTGTGTATGTGTGTGCATGCCTGCCATTTTGTTACAGCCAGACTGCACAAACCAAACAGTACCACAGCTAAATTAGTGTTTTGGATCCTCTGTCCCCTAAAATCAGACAGTTTACAATTATTTGTCTACAAGTTGCCTATTGATCACAGGCCTGTCTGGAGCTTTATTGCGTCTCTGGTTATTGCATTTCTTCATTTCATCTCTTTCCGTGATAACACTTGGCCCAGCGTGCAGAGGGGCTGTTTCATGGACGGGCTCATCAGATGGGAATCCAAATCAATTTGTCAGGTCGAGTTTGACCGGCTCATTACTGCTGCTTCGATTAAAAAAAAAAAAAAAAAAGGCGGACTGGGCTCAGGTGACTGACAAGGCAGCTGAGGCCGTTACGCAGGGATTTGGGACCGCGTCCCGGCGCTGGATGGCCGTTCCCGTCCGGAGGCCCAACACACCCCACAGTCATCCATCACGAGGAATTTCATTTCGCTCCTTAATGTGGGCTACGTGTTGTTTTGGAAGCCGCAGAAATGATCAGAATTTGGCCGGACCGGGCTGTGGAGGGTGCGTGCTCAGTCATTGTTATCATCAACAATTATTGTCTTTCATTGATTTGGCAGGAAGAGAGTGACTGGCCATGTTTAAGATGGAGGCGTGCTCCCTCGAACCGTGCCAACACTGGGCAAGATCAAATACTGCAGCTTGTTTCCCCTGCCAAGGACGGCAATTAAAGCACATTCCACTGCAGACCCGATCCTGGTTTTAAATGTCTCCAATATTTCCTTTTAAACAATTGGGGAAACAGTTTGGATTATTAACATGTGTGTCCACTCAGTCCGACCCACGGAAGAAACGGATTGCACGGCTCTGATGAGTGCCTTAATAAATTATTGCATTTGTCAAGAAGCACATTCCTTTCGAAAAGTAGAATTATTCCTTCATTTTTGATCAAACGTCCACTTCAAAAAGAAAGAAATGAAAAAAACAATTTAGGCTCCATGACAAAAAAAAATGAAGGTACTGATTTGACTATTATAATCATTGTTCTTTGGCTTTTCATTATGGACTTTAATCAGTTTTTAAAGAACTTTACATGTCTGTTTATTCTTCATCTTTGCTTTACTGGATGTAAATCCAACATTGTGAAACCCTAAAGCTTTTTTTCAGTTTTCTGCAGGATGGAGATCCAGTTTATCCCCTTGCCTGAGATTATCTGCTCTGTGAAACATTACCAGGAAACCCCGAGGATTAATAATTGCCCAAATGATTAATTACAGTCGCTGATGGTCACTTACGAAAACAGATTTGTTCAGTTCAAATGGGCCATCTCATTGGGTTTGACTCTAATGGTTGCCATGCATGGAGCCCAGCTCTGTCATCACCTTCTAGAAAAGTCCAGCGTCTGATATCTGGGTGCAGTGAGTCAGAGCAAGAAAAACTCTGAGCTCTCTGGATGAGTCGGGCTGGAGAGGCTGGACAGTCGGCTTGAGAAGAAACAAAACATGAGCAGCATCTCAGGCCTGTAGAAACCATTAAGATGTTTAACCAATCCATGATAAGAAACTTAACCCCGCTTCAGGATATTCCTCTTAATATCCTGCTTTTCTGTTTAGATTAAAAGTCGCTGAACTGACTTTCCTCCATGATGAAAGGAACACGTGACAACATCATGAACTGGAAACACTAATTTCAAGACTTTATTGCAAAAACAGAACAAGGTTACCTGAGGTTTAGACAAGTAAAGGTTAAGCTGCAGTAATGAAAACAACTTTAGTTAAGGGTTAGTGTGCAGTTAGGTTTGGTTTAGGTTTGGATTAAATAAGAAAAACTTCCCTATCATATGAAAACATCTTAGCATGTGTTGGGAAATTAAACTGGGATTTCATAGTGGAAGTTGACAGCTTTACTTTCTTAATATCTGCCTGCCTCCTATTTATAATCTTTTTATAGTGGATAATCTAATTTTTCTCCTTTTACATGCATTGATCACATTGCCTGTATTTTAAAACATCATTTCACACAATTTTGTGAGTTGAGTCTCTTTTGTTTTACTTTCTTTGCTTTATCTTACAGGCATTTTCTGCAGCAACACCCTGAGATCATTAAAGCTCCATTTCTCAGTCAGACATTTATTACATTTTAACATGCTGCTTTACAAAATACTGTGTGCTGCTTCACCATCTTGCATCTGAGCGCTGCACTTACACTGCAAAAAATCTCTAACTTAAGTCATCTAGTCTCCTCTTCAGTGTTCAAATCTTGTTTTTCTCCCAACAAGGTCAATAATCTGCCAGTGGGATGAGATAATCCCACTTGTTTCCAATGCTAATCAACTTGTTTCCAGAATTTTCTTGAATCAAGTGTCATTTTCTTGATCCTAGTGGCTGATCTGCCTTATTCTGCCTTGTTTCAACACATTTATATTGAAAACAAGTGGGATTATCTCATCCCATTGGCAGATTTTAACACTGAATATGAGACCAAATAATTTGCAAACTTCATCAGTGTTCATTATTTAATCAGTCTTTCAGTGCTTGTGTTATGATTTATTTGGTCTTCCTTATGTCGTAGCTGTGCATTAATACTTTCTGCAGCCTTCATTAAGATGTCAAACAGATCACAACTAGCTGTAATTATCACCATTAATATATTTACATTACTAGCAGCGCTCTGTTCCTCCTCCAGGGCCCTTTAAGCATTTGATACCTCACATCATGCTGTGTTTATGACACCGCCAAAGCCTTTATTACTGTCTCAGCTATCACAACAGTTGGGGGACTCGCGGCGGGCAGAAAATGGCAGGCGGGCCTTTTAGATGGAGGCACATATGTACGGTGATAGATGTAATCCCTCTCTCCCCCCCTTGCCCTCTGCTTGCCATCCACCACACACCCCCTTAATAGCGACGGATCGCCCTTCAAGGCTGTGAACCCACGCAGCGCTCCAGTCCGCCTTCATGCCTGTTGACTTCAGAGGGTTCTGATGTCATAATGAAGGGGGCTGGCGCTTTGATATGGCTCCTCGGGAATTTCATGCTCCCTGCGCCTCGAACGCACTAAGACGCTCAGCTGGCAGGTACAGTAGAAATTGGAGTTTTATTGCCTCTGGCCGGGGGATTACCAGCCGCCCCTGAGGCAGGGATGGGGCAGCCGCGGCGGCGGCATCAGGCCCCTCGACTCCCTTGAACCTTCGAGCCACATTTCTCACGCCATCTAATCTGAAGGCACGGCTCAAATCCTGCTAATCTCCTCCAAATACAATAGGATTCGGGGTGGTATACCATTTATTCTTGCAGCGGCCTGTTCAAATGCTTAATTGATTCATTGTGCCATGGGGTGATGACATATCTGGAGTTGGCAAACAACCGACCATTTGCTCCATTTGCACTGTATATCAAATTAAAAGAATAAAAAATCATTGCTAATGTTGTTTCTCAAGGTAAAAGGAAAATACTTATTTTCTGATTATGAAATATGATCTGCTGATGGTAAAATAATGTTCTCCTCTGTGCACTGCAAGCAAAATTAAAGACATGCAAGGGTGGGAATAGAAGAAAGCACATTTACGAGAAAAATGTATTTTACTTAATGCAATTGCAGGCCGATGCACAATGGCAGATATGGTATCTATACTTGCCAGAAGCCATTTGCAAGATGTACAACCTTTACTGTGCATGGAAAACAGAGCGCGGAGGGGGAGAAGATGAATATGAATTTGTTTTTAGCCGAAGTGGGGAGACACATGTTCAATGTCCGTCTCTCAGCATAGATCTTTATTACATCAAACGGGCTGTTCGATGTCAGAACAATAGCAGGAACAAAGCCTAAGTTATTTCCTCCGATACCTTTAATGATGTAATGTATTCTGCCATCAGCGAGCGGGGAGTAGCAATCAGTGGGGATATATGGCATTCCTGCATGATTCCTGGAGCAAATCGTCAGCGTACAGCCGCGCTTGACAGGGGTACAAATTTATCATTTGCTTTACGATATCCCCCAAATCAGTTCAGAATGCCTTTAAAGGAGGCCGCGGGGAAGCGGTGCAGAGACACATGTGAGTCGTCTGTTCGCCAGCGCGCTCCCCACGGAACATAAATTCTGAGGTTCCAGCGCAGGACAGGGCTGGAGAGGGAGCGGCCATACTTTTCTAATAAAGAGTAGTTTTCCAGGTTTGTTAATGGCTTGAGGAGCGAGAGTGGACTCACTTACCTTTTCCAGCGGTAAAAACTTGAAGTAATAATCCATGACATTTTCATAAAAGTGGATTTCCTGTTGTCCTGCTCGCTCTTGCTGGTTGATATGGCAACTTTTATCCGGTTCACGCTGCAAAAAAATGTCCATCTTCACAATTCATTTAGTCCCATTCAGTGTTTTTCTTCAGAAAAGGCCAAAAATCTGCCAGTGGGATGAGATAATCCCACTTGTTTCCAATGCCAATCAACTTGTTTCCAGAGTTTTCTTAAATCAAGTGTCATTTTCTTGATCCTAGTGGGCTGATCTGCCTTATTCTGCCTTGTTTCAACAGATTTATACTTTTTCCCAGAAAAATTCCTCAAACAAGTGAAACTGCATTGGAAACAAGTGGGATTATCTCATCCCACTGGCAGATTTTTTATACTTTCTTGAAGGAAAAAGCAGATTTGAACACTAAATATGAGACTGAATGGCATGTTAAGCTGGAGATTTTTTACAGTGCATGAATGATTTTGCATGAAGAGTTTTTGTCAGGTAGGTTTTTCACAGCAAAAAAATCCCCTGGCACACAGGAAATTATTCATTTTCTGTCTCCAAGCAGCAGCAGCCGTTTGTTTGGAATAAATCGAGGACAGATTGAGCAGTTAACGACAGACAAAGAAACTCAAACTTCATAAACAGGAAATACAAGAAAACAAAATCACAGCACTGCACAGTTTGTTTGATTGTCACAGATTACCACAAATTCATGCCATTCTTTTATGTTCAATGACCCATAAAACATACATTTGTATGACACTCATAGTAGTTTAGTGCTTGTTTGTGAACAACTGTGGTAATTAGATAGACAACAGAGATCCACTTGGGAATCTGATCCAAATTCATTTTTATCCTTCTTTTATTAAACAGCAAATCAGCACTGTGTTATGCATATTTACCTCCCTCACAAAGCCTCGTGCACATCTGACAAGGGACATTTGCATGCTTACAGAGACATTTTTTGGAAGAAAATGACAATATAGCTAAATGCATTTCTCATCTTCCGAGCAATAACAAGATTACGTGATGGATAGGCCTCTCGGGATCCCATTTCTGTGCAGGCAATTACAGAGTGTCTCTTCCCCGAGCGTTGCTCAAACAACACAGTATCAGATGACAATTTCATTAGCTAAGATTAGAGGCAGATTGTAGAAATTACAGGACATTATTACACTTTTCTGCCTGAAAGATTCGACTCTTCGTACAAGGCTTGACGAGCTCTGACAGATGTATCAAGAGGCGTGAGACTTAGGGAGAATCCTAAAAGACCACAAATTGTGTGTGTGTGTGTGTGTGTGTGTGTGTCAGAATGCATGAGTTTAATAGCTGCACATATCAGATGTCTTGAGTATTTAAGCTAATGATTCAAAGCCTCGGCAGCCTTGGAAATGTTCACAAACTTGATATTGACGCTTGCAGATTTTAGTCTATAAAATGCATAATATATATATGAAAGGACCAACATGTATTGAATCCAGTTCAATGACAGAAAAACATGAAGTGCAGTGAAGACGATGGTTTCTGTATCCTCAAATGGCCCTCAAAGCCATGCTGACCCTTTGTAATATTAGAAACCTCAAGATAAAAAAAAACATATATATTACATCCGATCCTCTGTGTGTTTCTTCCCAGTAACACCCGGTGATGAAGACACTTCACATATGATCATAATTTACGACTGCATTTTTGAATGGTTTCTATTAATCTGCTGTATCCACTTCTATCTCTCCCCCCTCGTCTCCCGTTCCTGTTGCAGACAGGACGGTTCAGAGTGAGATGTCACCAAAAGGATCGCTGCAGCGCTTGATCTGCAAGGCGAGGAACAGCTAAGTAATTGATGAAAGCTTGATTGGGGTGATAACCAGCTTTGGCAGCAGGCTGAAAACAAACATATCCTGTACCGTTCTGCTGCAGTGATGAGCATCTAAGAGAAGCCTACTCCAACCTCGGAGGGGGAAGAAGGATCTAATGAGCAAAAATAAGAGCAGATCCCAAACAGATGCTTCACTAGGAAGGCACCCCACCACAGCTATTTCCAATTCATTATTTATTTCCTTTTTTTTTTGCCCCCTCATGCCAGGAAATGTGCGTTTCGCTAAGCTGTCATCGAGCGTGGAGCTGCTGATAGGGGATTTGCAACGCGTTTAAGTTGAGTATTTACCCAGAATCCGGCGAGGGTTTGTTGTCTCATGGCAACCATGTCGTTGGGTCACAGTATATGAAAAGCAATCACATTTTGATGTGGCCAGCCGCTTAGGCTCTGACAAGTCTGACGTCCAGAATGAAGGGTTTTCACTGCGGTGTAATTTATCGGTCCTTTTTGCGGAGAGCGGACAGAAAATGTCTTGTGTCCCGAACTCAATAGCCTCTAATCAGCGTGAGCAATGCATCAAAAGTGAAAAGGAACGCACATGAGACCTGCAGTACGGAGACGAGAGGGAGGCTGAGATGGAAAAAGGGCTACCTTGGCTTTGAATATGATAAGGATCAGTGAAGGGGCTTGATTAATATGTTAATAAAGTGGGTTTTTCTGAGTATAGATCTCTTGAAACTGCACAGATTGAACAGCATTAGCAGGTTGTGCAGCAGGACCATGAAGACAAGATCCAGTTTGCAAACCATTAAAGGAATATTCTGTTTTGGGAAAAATACTGGTTTGGTTCCTATGAACTGAACCAGTGGAGGTGAAAATGGTCTCGAACATCTTGTCTCAGTTCGGGTCATAAAACGTTATACTCCAACGTCCCAAAACGTTGGAGTATTTCTTTAAATAGATACTAATTTGCACCGGTTTGAAAGTAATTAATTTGACCTCTGCAGACAAAAGGCAGACCAAACATTTATCAGCAGATCAAAGACGAGCCCTCTCTCTCTTGATTTCGGTGTGCTGGTCTTTGTTTCTGGAGCGTCCGGCGGCGGCGGCATGCGTCCGATGCAGAGCACTCCCAACAAGGTGTCCCGGCGAAGACCCAGAGCCGGTGCTGAAAGACGCATCTCACGCTCAAGCTAACCATCCCCTGTTCATTTATCTTCCCGGGGACTTTAAGGTTTTACTCTCAGGCGTATTAATGAATGCCAGTTGTTCCTGCGCTTCACAATCATGAACTTCATATTTGGCCATGGATCAATCAAATGCAAGAGGCTTGGTGGGAGCCAATTACGTCCGCTGGTTGATCAATCATTTTGCCCCCCCCCTCCAAATTTTCTTTCATATATTGACTGTTTGGAAATGGATTAAGGGATGCACCTTTAAGCATTTATCACTTTGTTTGTATTTGATGAGGAGGTCCAGAGTGGGCGGGGCACCGGAGACACAGACCTGTGGTGCATTTTTCGATCAGGATCTATAAAACCACATTGAACTTAACGTTATTCAGACATTGTTGCCTGATGTTGACAAATAGCATTAAAACACAGTGTTCATATTCTGTTCCAATCAGACTTCATGCTCTGCCCAAAATTAACCAAACAGACTGGGAGGATCCGAGGGGAGCAGGTTGCTGCTTGGAAACTCTGGCCAGGAAGATCAGAGCAGGTGCAAGGGAAAGAACGATTCTTTTTCTGCCCTTAAAGGAATATTTCACATAAAAACTACCTACTTTGAATCACCCTCTCAGCCGAGTTGTCTTGAATGTCTTGAAGATAAAGGTTTCAACTGCATGCATCATGGAGAATGAAGGTCAGAAAAAACTATTTATGTTGGAATGGAAGTGATCGGCAAATTCAGGGCAGGGCATGAAAGCGAATTTTCGCGAGATTTTTTCACTTGTTTTAAACAAAACAAAATTTTAACTTAACATGAGACTAAGTGTCTTGTTAAGTTGGATATATTTGGCAGAGTCATTACTGGATGAATTATTACTTTAACTACCTCTGTTGAGTTGCCATTAAGCAAGGCATTTAACCCCGAACTGCCTGGTAGCCAACAATAGAAAACTATGACGGGGTGAATGTACTTGTCTGAATGTGCGGCAGGGCATCACTTAAAAATAGCAAGACGTCCCAGACAAAATTTCCCCGGCATAAATAAAGGTCAAATAAACGTCTACATGAGCAGATTACAGTACAGTAACACGCACAGTTGGAAATCTGCTGATTCGACAATAACCCGGAAAAGCCTGAAGTGCAGACGTGCCAGAGGGAGGTTAAGTGGGCCTTTTCAGTCTGTGTCGTTTGAGAATGCTTTAATGGCGAGCCCACAATAACAACAGTAACACTGTCACACACACTCGCCTCTTTTACAGCGTTCGCCCCGGCCCCTCGAAGGATTGATGCGTCACCATAGCAACACTGACCCTTAAAGTCTCATTGCAACCTGAGCCCAGCGCCAGATTTATGGGTGTTTTCAGCTTGTTACAGCAGATTTATCTTCACAATAAAAAAGAACAACAATCTGCAGAAATCATTAAGGGGAGTCTGCTGGAAACTCCGGGTTAAGTCGGAGCCGCGCCAAAAAGCAGCTGAAATATAATGTTGATATGATAAAGTACAAACACTTGGAAGTTGAGCGAAACCCTCTTGAAAAGCACTTTCGCTGGTGTCTCCCAGCGACCGAGCGTCCTCACATAATGTGGCTGTTTGCAGTGACAAACAGTCACAAGGAAAAACTAATTATAGTCTAAACCGATTGTGTAAACTTTTAGAAATGAAAAAGTTGTCACACTTATTTGATGTAACACTTCCTGCTCTAAGACTTTTTTTCCCATTTCAGCATCTTGTATGTTCTGCATTTTATTTTTTTTATCTTAAAAGTTTGTGTGGCCAGTTATACTTTTTAGGGTGAAAATCTTGCATCACGCCAATACCTGACCTGATCCAGCTTAAGTTCTTGGAAGAGTCGTTTATAGGTTACACTTCATTTTGCCGGGGATTCATTTTCTTCGGCTGAATCACCCTGGCATCAGCTTCAGATGTGATGAGGCAAAGATATTCAAAACCCAGAAAGCCGATCTGGCACCTCATGATGTTACTCAAGACCTCTCCAGGTATTCAGAAGATGGACGTTGCTGAGGAATGGCCTGCAGTCGAAGATGAAGTCATTAGCGTGCTGATGAAGATGGATGACGCTGGAGAAGTGGCGACGAGGAGCTGGAAGGGGAGACGGGAGGCAGGGCGGGAGGGGTCGGCGGCGGTGGCGGCCGGACTCTGGTATTTTAAGCAGGACATCTTCATCCCCTCTTGCCGACGTGAGCGATCTTCTTCCATTCGCCACGGTGGGAGGCTGCGTGACCCTGCGGGGGCAGTCCGGCTCGCTGGCCCCTCTCCAGGGCGACCGGCGGTGCATCCCTTAAGCAGGCTTGACCGACCTGCAGTCACACACTCTGCGGTCAAGCCCTGGGCAGAGGGATTTGAGATGTGACAGCATAATCAATTTCCATGATTCATGATCACCCCAAAGGAGGACGCGGTGAACGAACTGGGCAGCTGAAAGAGGAGAGCGGAGGGGGGAATGCTGACAACAGAGTTAAGTCCACAGCCGTGTATAGAAACAGAGACAGTCTGCTGCTGCCTGTGCCACTGCTGCTCCTGAGATCTGAAGGAACACATAATACTTATGTGATATTTTATTGATCCTTGTAGGGAAGCTCTCTTTTTGCCGAACGTCCTCCAGAGGGAGGTGAGAGCACAGGGTCAGACACAGTGCAGCTCAGCACCCTGCAGCTGGTACGGCCTCAGCAATAGTCTGTTGCACAGAGGAAATCTGTGCAGTTTTGTACCACAGTCCAATGAGACAAGACTGCAGAGATTTTGTCTTATTCACTGGGAAATTTTTGTAAATCAACTTCCTGTGCAAATGATCCCATGAGGAGAGTGTTTTCAAAAGCAAACAGTCCACTTTGTCAGCAAGTAAAAGCACAAACTGCACACTTCAGTTGCAAAAGTAATATGCAGGCCTTTATAATTGGAGTGTTCTGTTATCTGATTTGAAGATCTTGGATGGAAAACCTTTACGCTGCATACTCTAACAATTTGTGGTATCCAGCATTTGACCCCACATTAGAACCATCGCCACACTTTAGCTAACCCCTAGTCTTTTTTTTGCATCCAATGCACCAGGGTCTTTTACTGAGTTCACATGTTTATGGTGTTGTGCCCTGTTTTATGGGTTCATGCCATCATGTTTTATGTTTGATGATCGCATGCGGCAAATTCCTAGCAAATGTCAAGTAAAAGTAGTAATAAAGTGTTGAATCTTGTATCTCGTTGGTGGTGAGAAATGTGAGTAAATTTGGTTCAACCCAGAAATAATTATGACATGGTCACAATATAGAGATGTTCATGTTCATGACAGCCACAAAGAGGCGATGAGTTTAGATGTGACATCCATTCATTATACACAGTTAATAATAAGCATAAAAACCATATTTGATCAATTTAGTTATACAGCATGTTCTCCTCTTTTAATGAATTTGGTGTCTTCCTCAAAGACACTTCAGCAGACGGACTGTAAACTCCATGATTACCACACCAGTACATATCTGATATTTATAATTTGTCTAATAATTATAATCTAATTGTCACTTTGGGCTTCCAGGTTTGGGTTTGTTGCTTCCAATGTTTCTAATCCCAGACTTTTAGTTTACTGTTTCTGTGTGAGAACTTCAGCTAAACGGCCCACAGTCAAAGTATAATATGTTGTTGCTTCACACTTAGACTGATTAATGAGTTTTGCATTATTGGTTGCAGGTTTGGTCAAAACTGGAAAATAAATATTAAAAATTATTTGCAAATACATTTTTACTGTAGTGGACAGTAAAATCAGTGCCATGTAATTATGAAATTCCTTGTGATTGACATTTGATCTGCACATTCAGGAAAATTGTGATGAGAATATCTGATAAATTTGTCTACTGTAGTCGTCACTTTTTCAGCCATATTTGGAGGTTATATCTTATTTTTAAAATATATTTGTGTTGTAAAGTAGCGAGAGTGCCTGTCATGTGGTCGACCTTGGACAGAAAAATAGTTCCCTGCCCCGCCCATGTCCATGTCAAACTTATCTCCACTCACTCCGTTACTATTTTTAATTATTTTCAGGATCTGGAAGATATTATTTTTTGTTTTCAGTTTGTTTTGAAATAGTTTTGTTTACTTTGCTGCCAAACTTTTATACAGTGGGATATTAAATTAAAAAGCCTATTTAATCCACTTTAGAAAACTGTATCCTCAGTCATGATAAGTATCATATAAAATCATATAAAATGTTTCTGTAAAAACATGCAGTCACATATGTTTCAAATGTACCTGTAATTTAATTACTGTTATCAGTAACTGGATGTTTTTATTAACTATTTTCAATGTTACTTTTATAGCTTCCACTTTTTCATGATCAAATTGGTTTACTTCCTATTTCATGTGAACTGTATTTACTTCATGTAAACAATTACAATTCATTATATCTGGCTTTAACAGTATCTTGTATCTTGATATCTTTCAAAGTCGATCTATTTATCTGAACACAAGTCTGCCAAAAAACTGCTAAGTGGAAGCGTGTAAAAAATAAAACAAAGAACACAGCCAGGCTTGGCATTCGGTCAAATCAGATCAAGATTTTATTCCATGTGTGGTAGAGCCAGACATCTGAGTAAAGGACATAGTTGCCGTGAACCGTGTTATCCTTGTAAAACTCCGGGTTTATATTTTTTGCCTTGGGAAACTGTTAGATTCCTGTCAGAAGAATTGAATTCTGGACAAGAGGGAAAAAAACACTCTGCTAAATCCTGACAAATCCATCAAATCCCAAGGTGGGAAATGCTTGAGATCTCAGATTACATACAAAATACATATTATTTTACATGTTTTTATCCCTGATAATTTGTGCATTTTGCATCTGTAAACATTCCATTCATTTTTCATATTGTATTCAATGCATATAAGTAGTGAGTTTTTATTAATGTATATTTTATTTGACTCATGATGTCATCCAGTGCAGGATTATGCTGTTTCCATTCACCATCTACAGTTCACTGATAATCCAAGGCCGTTTTCTGCTAGTGGCCCTGAGCCTCCTGCCTTTCTGATAGCACTTGTTCATGTCTGCAAACCCTGTGAATGACTCTAACAGCTGAATATCTGTGCAGATGTGGGACTTTGTCGCTACGCTATAATGTCACAGACTCGTAAACGCCGTCTTGAGCTGGAGAAATTGAATCTAAGAGTCACTCCTCAGTGTTCCCGATGGATTTCATGTCTTCACTCTTTAAACTGCAAGAATACTGCAAATATCACAAAAGAGTTGGCCTGAAAATAAAATGACATATAATCCAAAGGAAGTTATTAAACATGTCACCGATACTTAATTCCAAGGATCCCTCTTGCTTTGTTTTTTTTTGTTTTGTTTTGTTTTCTTTTATTTTGTTTTTTACTTTTTGTGTGCTTTAATTTTTTCCCGCTGTAATGGGGTGAAAGAAAAATTTTCTTACTTTCTTACTTTACTTTTTCTTACTCTAAAAAGTTATGTTTGTTAATGTGTTGAGTTACACTGCACAGTTTCTAAGACACAATGAGAATATGAGCATTTGCTCCTTCATTCTTTGGGGGGGAAAGGGCAACAACTGGTGTTCGGTAAAATTTTTCCCCAACAGTGATTTAGCCTGGTAGACTGACTTGTGGCAATCCTCACACATCTCCTTAATAAAGCATAAGGATGACATTTCCTGCCAGTTTAATATAATTAACACAATGGCATATTACATTCAATCAGCTTCATACCCCTCTTCAGTTATTATTCTGGTTTTCAAAGCTCAGCCTACATTAAACCTCTATGGATAGAGCCGTAACAACAGGTTTTACATTATACTGGAATACAGTGAAAAAGGGCAAAGAGAGGACAAAGCTAACATTATGAAGCCTGCTACAATCTAACCATGCTAAGTTAGCTAAATTAGCTGGTTAGCCTACAGCAGACTTTCAAGTTCAAACCAGACAGCTAAATAAGACAGCTAGCTAGCCTGCTAACCTTCCAAATTCCTAAGGAAAAAAAAAAGAAAAGAAAAAAAGAATAAAAGGTTGGTCTTTATCTTTGGTTTTATATTTTGACAAGAGTTCCTGATTTTTCATTCAAGCGCCAGTTAGCTAACTTGTGCTCTGATAAACTTAGGTTAGCTAATGTATGTCACTTAAATGTCATTTAATGACATTCGCTCACATTAATTAACCTAACTGTCATTGATATAAGGGTTTTAAAGATCTGATCTAAAGAAATCCTGCAGTCTGCTTGTTTTGTGATGAAAACAAACAGTAAAAATGTTTGTTGATGTCCTCTGACATTTCTTACATTGGTAAACGAAGTTTGGCAGTTGCTCTCCATATCTGTTCAATAACAGATGCATATGTGTACATTTTATTTCTAGTAGGCTAAGTGACTATAGAGAGCTTCAAAGTTCATTTGTTAATGGAAATTTCATAAGCAAATCAGATATACTGTGCTCACATCATATCGCTACAACTGTAAATGCAAACTTCCTACTCATAAAAAACATCGTTGTCATATTTATTACATAAAAACTCCCTTCCATGCTAACTGGTTTACTATATCTGAATGCCTTAAAAACATGTAAAAATGAAAAGTCGTAAATCAGGACCTGGTTACTTCTGCCTCGCCTCCTGGTTTGTTTGTCCACCTCTCAAGGTCATGGTCCTGCCTGCTATACATGGAAAGGGCTGGAGGTTGTGGCGACGGGGTGGAGGGGAGGGGTCGACATGTCTGTCCTGTCCCTCAGAGGCCAGCAGGAGAGTGGCCTGGTCCCGTCCCGCCCAGACGCCCGCTGACCCCTGTGGAGACGTCCCGCGTCAAGTTGCTGCCGGGTCCCTTTGAAAACACCTCGGCCCTGCTTGAGTGATTGGCCATATGGGCGACAGTGCCATCCAGGAACCCCCCACCGTGCCAGGCATGGGGTGTGGGAGGCAACAACCCCCCACAAACACACACACACACACACACGCTGACACCTCCCCTCCAGTCATCTTTCCTATAATACATCCTAAATATATGTACTCGCATAACTAGATGCTCTAATTTACAATATACAGTATAAGCGTTTATCTGCCTTGTCACACACCACACACACACACACACATACACACACTTCAGTACTCACACACTTACACATGTGAACATATTTCCAAACACACACCCCGCTGCTCATTTGGTCCTTGTTAGTTTCACGATTGTAAAGTTGAACAATTTAATGGTTTTCTCAGTGGGTGTGAGACTTGGAAGTGTGATGTCATGTTTGTGTGTGTGTGTGTGTGTGTGTGCGTGTGAGAGAGTACTGTAACCTTTACTTCAAGTACAGCCCATCCCAACCATACGCATACCACCCAGGCAATTATAATTAGAAAAAGACAGTCGGTTCCGATACTAAATAGACGTTGCTTTAATGAGAACAACCACAATTTACAATCTGTTATCATTTTAATGACGGGAAGGATAAATTAGCTCAGGGGCTTTCAAACTTTTTCATGTTCCAAACCTCCAAGTTGACTTTCATTAAGCCGCAGAACCTCATTTCAAATGTTTTTGCCCTCGGGACGCTGATATGAAAAAGATATTTTGGTTTGTGTTCAGGATTAAATTATTTAGATGTCTTACTTGAACAATGACAAATTGATTTAAAGCGGTGAGATCAAAACATAATGTTCAAGTAATCATAATCACTGCATTGCAACAATTTCTAGTGAATTATGGTGATATTAAACTGTTCCTCATTTTTGCTGGGCAACCCTGGAAGCACCATAAAGGACCCCTGGGTGTCCCTGCACCCCACTTTGAAAACCACAGAATTAGCAAACAAACAGAAAAGCATTCTTTTGTTTCTTTTTCTTTTTTTTTTAAGCTTGTGAAATGTGCGTCTTGCCTAGGTGACCCTGGTGAACACACTAAAACACAGAGTAAAAAGTGGAGACAGATGTAATGGGCAAGGCATGTGTGACGTCAGGCAAGGAGTTCTGCAAGCGTAAGTGGGAATGAATGACACACACACACACACACACAGACATGCACACACAACTAAGTATGCATATTTGCATGCACACACATCCTGACACACACATACACATCCACTCTGACACACATATTTGTACATATTTGTGTGGAAAATCTTGTAATTCCATTTTTTTATGTTAAGGGATTACATGTTCCTCTTTGTAAACAATTTCTGACCTCTTGGGCTTATGAAACCTTTTCCAAAAACATACTGGAGATCATCAAAAGTGCATCAGCGTCAAGTTAAAAGCAAGGCTGTTTTTCTTAGCTCATAAAGAGCCGAGATATAGGCAACAATATTCACTTTTAGGTTGAATCTGATGACATTATTTATGAATCTGCACTGCGTCTGCATTGAATCTCCCGGTGACATTTACAGCACTAAACACAACACCTGCAAAATTAATCTACCAGCCTTTTCTCATCACACCTACCTGTTTTTTTTTTTTTTTTTCATTCAGCTCACCGTCTCCACATTCCACTGTTATGTAATCAGGATGCTGCTGCTAAATGTGATAACAGATTAAATAATGTTACATGATGATAAATGAAGTTACACTGCAAATAATCCGCCGTTGCCACAGGGGTTTGGGGTTTTTCCATGAGCTGCACGCCACAGGTTTATTCACTTCAGACATCAAAACCCGACACCTGCAGGATATCAAGCCGCATATCTGTACAAATTGAAGCATCATGACTCTTTCAAATATAAAACTGCAGGCGGGCCGGCGGGCCTGCAGCACCCACCACGGCTGGGGATTGAAATATGTTGGCCTCTCTTAAGTGGGATTTTTATTGATTTATTCAGACCTGATAACAAGAGTCGTAAAGCCAT
>OMLF01053635.1:0-13677 GCA_900302615.1 Holocentrus rufus
CTAGACACATTATTGCCTCTACAAACTACACCATTGCTTTGTTGGCTTTATATTTCTGAAGTGGTATAAGGACATAGCTGTAGATTATGCTTCTCAGGGTTTTCATGTGCATTCATGTGTGTGTGTGTGTGTGTGTGTGTGTGTGTGTGTGTGTGTGTGTGTGTACATGTTTCTACTTTCCCTCACATGGTTCAAATCGGAGCAAACACACTACCTTCTCTCCCAAATTACCGTCAAAGTGCCTGTTAGGGAGGCATGTGAGCCGCTGCTCCTCCAATAACTGTGTCTGTGCTGAACAGGTCCCAGGTGTGTGAGTGTGTATAAGGCGAGGCGGGGTACAACTGTTAATGTAATAATGCCCCATTAACTTAATAAGCCATTAAAACATAACTATTTGCAGTGAATAGTTCACTGTTCTTCTTCTCAACACAATATATTTCCCACCATTTTAGTAAAAATTACCTACAGTTCGCTTTTTTTCACTATTACAATAACATAATTATTGACCTTTTTCACAGCAGTCATTTTGACATGAAAAACAGGGTAAACACAGGTGTTACTAATGCTATTAATTAACTTTCTGTTCCATTAAGTAACACTGTGTTCACCCAGTGTTTACCCTGCTGTGAAAAAAGTTCTACTGCATGGGTTTTATTACATTTTTTAATTATAAGCCACTTACAATGATCATCAAAGACCTGTTCCATAAGTTTTTTTCCCTCTTTCAGATGTAGCAGCACAGCTGATGAGCAAATGTGTGGCTTAGTGTCAGCTGAGTTGAGTTTATTATTACAAGATCAGTCCTGCTGTTCCTTTTTTTTGAAAACTTCCAGCCTTCTCGGTAAGGTAATAAAATGAACTAATCATTATCTTAACAGGAAATACATCATAACTGTTATTGCATTAATAGACAATTAATTACATTACCTGCATTATTACACTAAAATATAAAGACCAGACCCTGTCCCTAACCATGTTTGTTGTTGCCACTAGGAGGCTCCACTATCTTATTTCTTAAAAAAAGTTCCAGTTTTTAGACCGTCAACCCCCCCTCCTCCTCCAAGGCAGGGGTCCTTCAAGCCAGAATGCCACTATAGGTCTGTGCACCTGGACAAATTCCATCAAGCATGGGGCAGAGGTGATATTGCCGACTGTCTGTTGGTCTGATCACATTAGCCAGCTAAACAACCTTTCTGCAGTTCGGTCATCTCCCTGCAGGAAAAGAGTCCATCAATAGTCATTACGTTCAGTCTGGTTGCAGCATTTCGTCTTCGACTGGCTCTCAGGGCTGGAGTTGAATTTGGACTGTAGAAATGTTATTTTTAACTAGTGTATGTTTGTCTTGGCTCTGCCTTGAACAGATGAGCGACCTATAAGTACAAATAAACATTGATAGCTTAAGATAGTAAACTGTAACATGATCACGGTTAAGTGCTGCTGCTGAATGAACTGTAAATTCTATCATCCATAACTGAATGCATCCATACATAAAAGCAGTAAACTAAGAAGAAGAAACTAAGGATTTCCGTGCATACATGTTTCAACAACAGGGTGTCAGACTCAGTGAGGGACATTCAGGATTCTTGGCCAGCCACACTCGGGTGGTCCGGCAACACAGAACACATGCCCAGTAAATATTTTCTGGGAAAATAAAAGGTTGTGTAGCATGAATTTGTGTCTGTTGGCTTCAGACAAGAGAGCAACTGGGTCCTGTGAATCTTAGGTAATGGGTGCATCATTTACAGAACACTGCTTTGTTTTCCGTCTCCGGCTTCAGGAGAACAGAGTGTCCATTCATGTCATTCTGTCCTACATGCCACTCAGATAGAGTTAGCCCCAGTCAGATAAACACACTGTGGCAGAGCAGAAATGCGGAGCTGATGACAGAGTTGGAACAGGCGCATACTCACACTCCACACACACACACACAATCATACACAAGACAGCTGATAATGACTGCATTTAGGAGGGGGGAATTCTAAAGCAAGGTTCTATGTAGACAGCTGACGGCTAATTTGAATCCTGAGACGAGCGACAGAAAAAGCCTGAGAGATTTTTATCATTTTGTCCCATTGAAATGTGAAGTGTAAAGGATAATGAGCAGAACCCGCCACCATCAGTACAGATCAGTTGATAGTGTATTGATGCTCACAAGAAATTGTATACCATAGTGCATCCATCCATCAATTTTCTACTAGCTGCTTATACAGGTCAGGATCCTGGTGCATTAGGGTGATCAGAGCAGCCCACATCCACCTCCTCTAGCTCCTCCTGGGGTATCTCTAAGTCCCAGGCCAGTTGGGAGATGTAATCCCTCCAGCATGTCCTGGGTCTACCCCGAGGTGTTCTCCCTATCGGTCGTGCCCTGTACACCTCCAAAGGGAAGCAGCACCCAGAGGACTTTTTACCATGTGTCTGAACCGCCTTAGCTAGGTGAACTCCGAGGTCCTCCCAGACTGTTGAGCTCGTCCTGGAGAGTGAGGCCAGCCCCCCTCTGGAGAAACCTCATTGCTGCAATCTTAGGGCATTGAAACCATAGAGTGTGGAATAGAATAAAATAGAGTAGAATAGTCATTTTAGTCAATTGTCAGTGCATAACACATAATACACATGAAAAACATAAATACACAGCAAAGAGTTGAGAGATTTATATGCTGTGGTGTCCCTGGGTGTATTCTGGCATGTAATCCCAGCTGAATCCCACAGCATCCTGTTTGTGAGCTATACTCCCTCTCTCCTTCCTCCAACTACTGAGCCAATTTGCCTATAGCTTTTGAAACATATTTACATTACATATTTACTAAAATATATATATTTACTTGTGTGCAACTTCACCCATCTACATTACAAAGTTTCTGCTGTGTCTTTAAAGAACAAGCTGTCTTTAAAGTGTATCGTGCTTGTGTGTTTTCCACATTCTTCAGCCAGGCAGCACTAAACCTTGAGCACAGGACAATATATTAGCCCCTGTTGAAAGACACCAAGGCTCAGGTGCATAAGACTTGTTAGTAGTGCTGGTCCAGGAGGTACCTCGACAGAAAGTTTCAATTACTGTAGTTATTCTACTTTCTACCTTTTAAAGTCGGTACTTTAAACTGATTTTGTTAAACAGTCAATCCTACTCTCACTTAGGATGAGATCTGGAATTCACAAACAGTCCCTCAAGATGTTATCAGGCATAACTCATACCAGCATAACTTCCAAACTCATGTCAGCATAACTTCTGCTTAACCTGATATGTGGTTCGAGTGGAATTCTGGAATTTGCACAACGTAATGATTTTCTTACTTTCTGAGTACTTGAAGTATTTTAAGGGAAGCCCCTCGTTTACTTTCTTAACCAATTTTCTAGGCTAGTTCCCTCAATCGCATTTAATTAAAAAATAAATGAGACAGCAGAACTTCAACTTGAGTAAATTTAGCGCTTCTCTCTCCTCTTTGGACTTAATGACTATAAAAGCTCAGAGTTTTAGGACCACTGTGAAATGTTGTGATGGTCTTGTATTAAGTTTTGTGGCTCAGAGAATGAATAATAAATGCCTTTCTTACATTTCTGCACAGCTGGGCTTGTTTGGAGGTGAGGTAACCAATCCTATAGACACGCCATTGGCAGCAGCCAATCGCTTAGGTGGAATCACAGCAGCAGGCATGGGTCGATTGCCAAACATCCATGTTTGTGTGTTATCTGCAGGGTCAATGTGCAGTTAAATACTTCACAAGGTGCATTTAATCTACGCAAAGAGGTTCTGTACATACCCACAACCACCATGTGTGGCCCTCTAAAGCCCCGCTCGAGTGAAACACTCTGAGCCATAAATTTAACAAAATTCTTCTCCATGTTTGGGTTAGTGCAGTCATTAGTTTTGCTCCATTGACTCTCCCTTTTGGTTAATTTGTCTTTTCTACAGTCTACTGTAAGGTGCACTTCTTCCCACCCACCTTTGCCCCCTGAGGTAACCAGGCTTTGCTGCTGTCCTTTTCCCATCATTAGCAGACATCAAAGCTAATGCTTTGCACCCTGGCACAGCAGGTTAGCATTCCTCTGCCCTGGTTGGATGCTGTTTCACATGAAACACAGCCATTACAGCTAATGATGGGCTATTGCCACAGCAGAAATACATTTTTTTTTCACCACAGGAAAGCGGAGAGAGAAAACTGAAAGGAAGCACAACTTTAGTTAAAGACAGATGATATTTTTGAAAAGGAAAATGTTTATGTTATAAAGGATCTTGATAATTTTAGTGCTACCAGGTAAGATGGTAGTTCCATGCAAAATACCACCATTACTACTGTAATGACTGATTGCTGCCCATGGGGAGGGGAATGGGGTCAGCTGTAAATAAGAACAATTTATCAATACAATTAAAAATTGTAAATTTGATTCAATTCAAAATTCAATTATAAAATGGATCCACTGTCTTGCTCGATGACACGTCAGCAGATATCCTGGTGCTTCCAACTTCTTTTGGCTGATTTTTTCCCCCATTCCCCATGAGGTACATGGGTAATGGCTAATGCATAGATTGATAGAGTCTACTTACCCGCCCCACAGACCTTTCACTGAGACATGAATAAAGTTGCAACAGTCCATAAGAAGATGAGGGCATCATCCACCTTTTTCAGGTCACTGTCGGAGGCCTGCATTCATTCACTTGTAGAAAATTTTGAGTAATGAGCCATTAAGAGCAGCTAAAGCAGTTGAATCGTTTGGTTTCAATAATGTTATCTCTCCCTTATGCACTATTAGATAACTCTGCTCTGCACATTTTAGGAAAGAGTCCTTGATTCACAGTTTCTCAGTGAACTGGCTGCTTAAACTTGCCATCTGATATGCTGCTGCTGGCAGCATCCTGCCGCTGCGACACTGCGGCACATGTCAGCCTTGTTAGCTCTGTGTAATGGAAACACATAACAGATACACTAAGCTTTGCCTTTATCAGACTCAGTCCTGCACAGCTCCGGCCTGGTTTTGAGCGATGGAAAACAGGCTGTAGATCTGGTTGATAGAGCTTCTCATGCAGCTATAGCATAAATTACATCGACCTCTCTTGGAAAAAAACATCAAACTAAACATCAGTTTTCATTCCTTTGCTCTGTCTCAGATTCCTCCTTTGTTGAACAGCAATAGCAGTTTTTTATTCCTGCTTTTTTAGTTGTTGGTCTTATGATTGACTTTCACCATGGATTCACCATATTTTGCACCATAGCATTCAGAAAAAAAATAGGAGACAAAAACAAAGCAAAAAGGGAATGGATAGATTGCATACCTCCATAATATCTTTTGGGCTCTCTCTCTCTCTCTCTCACACACACACACACACACACACACATTACCTCTGAACAGCACTAATCAGTAGAACATTGACGCCAGCTAACCACACGAAGCAGAGTGGGCTAAGCTGCATGACTTCTCTGCCTCACAATGCTAAGTCTTAAATGTTCATTAAAGAGGAAGTTTAGCAAAGAGGCTTTCAAACCCTAAGGAGCTAATGGAGAGAGATATTGTTTTCCATGTCTAATCAGCTTTACAAGACGCTGACACAATGAAGTTTCTCACTCTCCGGAACATAAGTGCTTTCGAAAATGTCGACCATTTAAAATGTCGCTTACTTAAAAATTGTTCTGTGCGTTATAAATAACTCATTTGAGTATATTGTGCGTTCCGGATGAAGGAAAGCGGAGACAGATGTTTTGAGGGATACTGTGCCATTCAATGGATGATTCGTCTTTTGTCCTGGAAAATCTGTTTTTAGTAAAATTTTGCACCTTATGGCAAATCGTATATCATATTAATTGGATTCTTGCAGTTTTGCACATGTATTTTTGTCACACAGACATTTTTCCTTGTGCAGACAGACTTATTTATTGGAGTCATGCCCTTTGACCTTTAAGGACATGACAACTTCTGCTGTTCAGTTGCAAGCAAACAACATTATAGCTCCAAGACTATATATTCCTGGCAGTGTGTCAATACATTTTCTTTTTATTTGACTATTCCTCTTTTATGTGTTTGAGTGAGGCTACACTGGAAAAGCTGGCAGGCAAATGTATAGTAATTTCACTGTTGTGTTTGAAGCTTGGAGAAAAGAGCTGCTGTCAGTTATACCATATGGCAATTATAAATAGATCAAATACTTTCTAATTTGATGAAGTTTTCACAAAAAAAGGCGAGTGAACACACTATAGTGACTGAAAAATAGTTGAAAAGCACACTTATTTCCTCTATGATTCTTTCATTTGCAGTTCTCAATATCTTGTATTTACCACCTCCAAAGTTTTATTAGGTTTATGTGTTAAAAAAATTAAACCCTGCCGTCTAAAACAATATGTTCATTTACATCTAAAATGCCTGTCCCCAGATAACAGTCAGGCAGACAGAAAGAAAAGAACATGTGCTCCCCTGCTGAACTTCTCTCCTGAGATGACTTCACCCGGCTGTAAATGTGCGTCTGTCTCGCTGTCTGACAGTCTTTGATCTTATAGCTGCTGGTGTTTTGGCGGAGGCACCGGTGACTTGTCGGGACACGTCCCCGTAAAGCCTCTGTGCTGTTCTGTACCCGCAGCAGGAATCTGTGCGCCTTCATAACAAGCCGGTTAATCTTTAATCATTTTAATTAGACGTCCAGTGTGAGGTTATTAACAGGAGACCCCCTCCATCTCTTTAAGCCCAGTGATGAAGTGAGCTCTACTCAACTGTTCCAGCAGAGGGAAACTGAACCATCTCAGGTTGTAGCATTAAGGCAGTTAAGGTGCCAAAGCAGCTATGTCAGAATAGAAAACTGCTCACATTTTGACCTCATGGCTCATTTTGTTGGAGAATTGTCCATCTACAAACACCAAATACCACCGCCCCACAGCAGCAATAACTGCTTTCCAACCTGGATTTTAGTTTCTCATCACATGCCACTGACAGCAAGCTGACACTAGAGGACAGCATTCACATTGTTTTTGCTCTCATCTCTTCAGTAGCACTGCTGCTGCTGCACAGTCAGGGTTTAAGAAGGCAAAAGCAACCACTTCAGTTTTAGATGTTCAGAGGAGAGGTAAGGATTTTTAGAGGCCTTTCATTAATCACAACACCATTCAGCTTTTCAGTTTTTTTTTTTAGGTTTGGGGAATGTGTCTCAGTCTGTCTTTGGTACTTTATACAATGCTTGAGCCAGTAAGTGGAGAAATGAAAAATCACATCATATCTCAAAGTCCTTTCAAACACTTGACTCACTTGTAATCCCTGCCGTCGGAACAATGTCTGGGAGGTGAAATTCATGGGTTCATACGCCATTGATTGATTGACTTCCTGCATATGACATAACTGTTCATGTCACATGTCATAAATTGAAACTGAATATTACTGCAAGCATAAGAAACATTTCCTTAAATTGGCTTCAGTCAAGCCCTGGCCCCTTAAACCCCCATCAGCAGACACATGCCTCATCTATATATATATATATATTTGTGTGTGTATACTTCTATGTCTGCGTGTGTTTAGGCAGATGTTGGGAATAGCATGTTCACATCTGTATATTCATACTTGATGTGCACCCTCTGTACTCATTTGCTGATGTGTGCACAGAAGCGACACCAGCCCCCCCGAACTCCAACACCCCCCTCCCTCCTCCTCCTCGTGCAGCGTGTGTTAGATCAGGCCCCTGGGTGAGTGTTCACCCCGGGTGGCTGGGTGTCCTGAATGGTGATTGACTATTCCCCCAGCCAGAGCGCACAGAGTACACAGTTGCTGACTGCACACAGAGTAGAACTATGCTCACCCACAGCAGCGCCAATGGCAGCGGGACACGGGACACAGGTGAGAGAAGAGCAGTGGGGAAGCTGAACCAATCCACTCGCAACAAAGCTGGAAGATAGAGAATAGAATGGAGCATCATGGGGTTTTCCATTTCATGCTCAGTTAGTTAGTTGGCAGAATTTTTGTTGCGGGATTAATTTGGGTTGTGAGATGCTACTGTTAAACTTTACATGCTCTAATAACCCAAAGATCAGATTCTCTCTGGATTTCTAGGTAATGAGGTGTGCGCATGCCATTGAGTGTGTGTACATGTGTGTGTGTGTGTGTAATAGAATTTGCAGTCCTATTTTACGTGCAGTGTTTGCCCCAGGCGCTGTGCTTGTGTCTGATGATTCTTTTCTTGAAAAGCATTAGTTTAAGGAGAATGAAATCTGATTATACGCTTGTTTGTCACCTTGATTTTGCTCGGTTGCTCTAACATGCTCGCTGCTGTGTTTGTATGGGAGATGTTTCACCACACAAAGGTGTCTTTATAAAGATTCATGCTACAATGGAGATTATTGTAGTGCTTTGTTTGTGAGTTTATTTTTGCTGACTTAATAACTTGGCCAAAATGTCATGGTAATGCATTTATTTTGACCACACTTTCCTCCATAATTATTCCTCACTTCATTTTCACTAATGCTATGCAGGATTCTGTAGTAGTATTCTCATTTCAAATGCACAAATGCTTTGAATGCAAAGGGGTAAATAATTCTTCAAACACATTGAAAACGTTTTCATTTTTTCTAGGACAACTGGTCATTCATGAATAATGGTTCATCACTTATGTCACCTTCTGTAAGTTATTTATGTAACGGCAGTGTCATCTGTGACACTGCAGGCACCAGGTAAAGGGGTCAGAAATCCGGTGCTGTTTCAAAGCCAATTTATTCACTTTAGCCAATTATGGATCCAAAACAAAGGTTCAGTCCTGGATCAAGAGCAGAATCATAATTAGTTTATTTCAGCAACTACAATGAACGCACAAGGAATCAAATCAATTCTGACTTTGACTCTGATTATATATTATGTGAAATGTAAATGAGGGCGTTCCAGGTTGCACAGATTTTGCATTCTAAAATTAATCGTCTGGACTTTTGCTACAAGGTGACATCTGAGTTTTACATGTGGTTTGAAGGTTTGAAGCTTGCTTATACAGTACTGTGATTTTACAGACCAGTCAAATGCCAGCATTGAATCAATGGTCAGTCAATGAAGCTATGTTTGTTCATCATCTCAAAACATTAGTGTACCAGTATACCAGTATTTTCACATTTAAGTTGCCAAGTGTCATGTAAGTGAAATGCAAACATGATACTTGTATTATCTTTGTTTGTTCCTTTTTATTTGTGATTTGTTTTTGCCCACATAATGTTTCTACCTCAGTCCTCTCTGTTTTTCTCTCTATACCCCAACAGGACATGGGAATCACAAAGAGAACAGTCCATTCCTCAACAGTGCAGATGCTGCTAACAAAAAGAGCGACTTCTACGACAGGAACCTGGCCTTGTTCGAGGTGCGTTAATGATGCCCAGTGTAAGATGAGAAAGATGAACCGATGCAAAACTTCACAGAGAATCGATTGAAAAAGATGGAGAGGTGATGATGAGGAGGATTCACGGTAATCTTCCTGGAAAACGAGCACATTTTCTGCCGGGGAGTTATTACCACCGCTTTAATTAGGAAGCTCATTTGGATGTGAATGTTCAAATGTCTAAATCTATAGTTAGCTTATGAGTCATTCCCCATGGAGAAGCATCTGGACAACACAACAGTTCAAAGTGTTTCACTGGTTTTTGACAGAGAGGTAGAGTTGTTTACATACATGATTGGATTATGTTAAAGTGTGGAATAATAGATATAAATTCTGTATTTTGGCTTAATTTTCACATTAATAATCCAGCTGCTCAGTTCAATTACTTGGTCTTATGAGGTATTGAATTAATAATTCCAGAAATGTAACTTTCCCTTCATCTAGGAAGAGCTGGACATTCGCCCCAAGGTGTCATCTCTGCTCAGCCGCTTGGTCAACTACACCAACATCACCCAGGGGGCCAAGGAGCATGAGGAGGAGGAGACTGCCGAGGCCTCGAGGAGGAAGGCCCCCAAGGTCAGGGCGGGAGGAGCAATACCTCAGTTTTTGCTTTTTACTCTTTCTAAGCAACGTTTTCAGAGATAATATCCCCCCTGTCTAGTTCTCTCCCCGCTCTGGTCTCTAAGTTACTGTATTAAAACCTGCTGATTGATTGTTTATGCCTTTGTACAAGCTTTATTCAGGCTGTGGCCATGCAAGACCTTGATACATGCAAAGAGCTGATGGCACGACTGAGTGCCCTTTAAAAAGTACATCAATCAATATTAATGATTAGTGCATTTGTTTCCTGAAATGTCATGCTCGATACTCTCTCTCTCCCCCACCCTCTGCATCAGTCTCCCAACATGGGCACCCTGATGGGCGTCTACTTGCCCTGTCTCCAGAACATCTTCGGCGTCATTCTCTTCCTCCGGCTGACGTGGATCGTCGGGACGGCGGGCATCGTGCAGTCCCTCTTTATCGTCCTCATGTGCTGCTCATGTGTTAGTATGCACACACACACACACCGTTTCACACCGAATTCTTTCCACTATGAATCTGGGTCAGACTGCTATCCAGTCAATAGAACACACATACAATTTAGTCTCACACGTTTGCATGGTGCAGCAGCAATTTATTTATGGCACAGAACGTCACTTTGTTGATTCTACTCACTCAATATCTTCCTGTTACCTAAGTCTCACATATCAAATATCGTCATCCTGTGTAACCCAATGGTGAGAGAAAGTTTCAGTTGCGGATGTTATGTGATTCACTACTAGGCTGCTAAAAGTGTAAGGTTATTTACACAAGAGTCCGCCAAATGGATTCTGCCCAGCTAGATGTCAGCTGTGCTTGCCTGCTGTTGTTTTGGTCAGTGGACATTAACGTAGCGCCTAAATGTTGCCATGATGACCACATCATCTTTTTCCATTAATATCACATTTTCCATCTCCCTCTGTAGACGATGCTCACAGCCATATCAATGAGTGCCATTGCTACTAATGGTGTTGTTCCAGGTAATTACACTGTAAATACTTGAAACTATGACACTGCAGACAGAAATGTTATTATTATGCTATTGCTGCAATAACAAAACTGTATTAGCTATTGTGAGTCCTCCATTATATTGTTTATTCTGCATCTATGTCAATAGCACTGCGATGAGGCCTTGCCAGATGTTATGAAATAGTCCTGAACTAAACAAGCATCATTGCAACATTAAACCACTTTTTGCAACTAGTTGCAAGACTCTTGTATATTAGATGTAGACTCTTGTAAAGAAAGCAAAATGTAAGTTTCCACAAATTTCCTCTTGGGGGCAGCAGTACCTTAGTTACTGGAAAAAGCAATGTATGCAGCAAAACGTGTGATGTCTCCTATCTGTTCATTTGCATTGCTCTCAGTAATACTGTGTCATGTGTTGTAGCTGGAGGAGCGTACTTCATGATCTCACGCTCCCTGGGCCCGGAGTTTGGAGGAGCTGTGGGCTTGTGCTTCTACTTGGGAACCACCTTTGCTGCTGCCATGTACATACTGGGGGCCATTGAGATCTTCTTGGTCAGTTTGTTAAAATTGACATTGAGATACCGTGCACTTAGAATGGTTTGGACTGTAGTAACGTTATGTTCCGTAGTAAATATTATTTAAGCCAGTTGGGAATTTTTATATATTTGTTTTTTTTGTTGTTTTTTAATATTTATACAATAAATAGACAGGAATGTGTTTGAGTGTAATTGGTGCAGACATATCAGCAACATACATAATATCATAACATGTACTGACACACGTTGCAAAAAAAAAGTCCATTAACAAGTCAATTAATCCTTTTTTTCTTGGAAAAAAAAGCAGTGGAAACAAGTGGGATTATCTCATCATGGATTTTTCACTTGTTTGAAGAAAAACAAGATTTTACTGTAACACTGAATGGGACTACTACTTTTAGATTTTTTTTCACTGCATGGCATAAAGGAATTTGCCATGCAGTATACTGTATATCACTTAGAATATATATTTAATATTCATTCCATAGATATATTCTCTATCTATGATTCATTCATTCAAGCAGTATTGTATTCATTTGTCCTGTTTTTATTTGTCTGTATAGAAATACCTGGTGCCCTCGGCGACCATCTTCCATGCCACAGACCCCCATGGTGGCGACAGTGCCATGCTGAACAACATGAGAGTCTACGGCTCCATCTGCCTCAGCCTGATGGCCGTGGTCGTCTTCGTAGGAGTCAAATATGTCAACAAGTTGGCCTCTCTCTTCCTGGCTTGCGTCATCATCTCCATTGTCTCAATCTATGCTGGAGCAATCAAATCCATCACTCACCCACCAGAATTCCCGTAAGTCAGTGGAAAAAGGCTGTTTGAATGCTTTCCGAAGTAAACAGGAAGTAGGGTGAACTCCGGGGACTTTAGTGTGGAAAAAGTGGTTTCATCATGGGTGAGAGAAGGAGATGCTTCTGCAGTGGTTTGGATAATTGTTGAGGGAGATGTGAAGGCACATAACACATCCAAATTTTCTGTTTTTTACTTCTTTGTTTGATTGTTAATATGATTGTATTTGACACTACTTGTGACCATAGTACAGATTTTTGTTTTGTTCTCTTCGTTCAAACTCTGATTATCAGATGGATGTGCAATCAAGAATATGAGAATCACTTTTGGGCTCTGAAGATGAAGAGAAAGATGATGATTACAGCAAACTACTTTAATGACATCTCCATGTTGTTCTTTCAGGATCTGCATGCTGGGGAACAGAACTCTGGTGAGAGATTTCTCCGATGTGTGCGCTAAGACGGTAATAGAGGGCAATGATACTGTGCCCAGTAAACTGTCAAATAGATTCTGCCCTCTGGGGAACATGAGCAGCCCTCAGTGTGATGAATACTTCATCCAGAACAATGTGACAGAGATACAAGGCATCCCGGGACTGGCCAGTGGTATTATTAGAGGTAAATCTAACATGGATCTAAAGTAATATAACTCCTTCTGAATACAGGAATGTGTCTGTTCTGTAATGCTAAATGCCTGTCTGTCTCTGTACTAGACAACATGTGGGGGGACTACCTGCAGAAAGGGGATATCTTAGAGAAAGCGGGGCTGCCATCAGTGGATGTCCATGGAGCCATGGAGAGCTTCGGCCTGTACGTGTCAGCAGACATCGCTACATCATTCACTCTTCTGGTGGGGATTTTTTTCCCTTCTGCCACAGGTATGACAACCTCAACAAACCTGGCAACCCTGGCTTATCATGGTCTTATATGGCACAAAGTTAAAACCTACAAGCAAAACTCATTATTATAGCATAACTGCATTGTATAAATATGTTAAATCAGTTAACTAAATATGGGATATGATTTACAGCAACCAGAGAGCTGAAAAATATATTTAATATGGTATGTCTCAACATGATTTGACATGGAAACAACATAAACCCACTTTATTTGGATGTTTCTCATTACTTTATATATAAAAAGCAGCTATATATATGCAAATTGCACATTGCAATCAGTGATTAATTCTCAACAATACCTAATGCTGTTATTACCTAGTAGCTAAGTAAACATGGACACATATCTGAAATTATTGTTTTTTGGCTGATTGATGGCCAAAAGCATCATGTCTTGTTGCAGCTCATTTTACACAGTAATCAGAGGGCTGTCTTTAGCTCCAAAGTTAAATGGGAAATGCATAATGGTGGAAGCTTCGTCAATTTCTTTGACTTAGCTGTAGACAATGTTCAGTGAGACATGAAGCCTTAAAATATGCTCATGTTTCATCGCTTAAAATAACAGGAAAACACACATTTG
>OMLF01053638.1:0-16823 GCA_900302615.1 Holocentrus rufus
AGACTATAAAGAGAGGATTAGAAAAGGAAGAGGACAGTTAAAGGAGGGAGACAACAGAAAGGAAAGGAGCAGAGCTGGTAATAAAGACCGCCACCATCCAGTCCAGCTCAAATACAAGACCACAAGAAGTTTTTTTTTATTAATTTTCTCTGGCTGAAAACAGATGTAGATTTGCCTGCAAAGGCCCTTCAACATCCATCTAATCAGTAATTATGATTTAAGATTCATTGCATAGACAGGTTTCTGCAAATACCTTGAACAATTTGCAGTGCTTGAGAGGAAACAAATGGAACATAAAAAACTAGACAGGATGAAAGACAGCAGTGTTCGTCCTCAAAATGACCTCCATCCTTAATGACACCTTGTAACTTTGGCCCTCGTCTGGTTCAGTGGTTTGGCAAACCAATGGGGTCCGCCTCCATTACAGCCACCCCCCAGTAATGAGGTCATTCAGCCCTCCTAACCTGCCTCACAATACAAAGCATCAACACATCCTCTCTGTTAGCTAACATTAGCGTACTAATTTTGCCCTACAATGTAGAGCTGAGAGTTTGTTTTTTTTTTTGGTCCGGAAAAATATGTTTTAGGCGGACTATTCAAAATGCAGCAGTTTTTTACAGCTGCCCCCAACCAAAGATTTTCTTAGCCAACAGCTGAGTGTCGTCACTTCATGTGTTGGCTGTTTCAAATTAAAAGCCCTCGTAAGGCACAGCTCCCAAATGGAGTTTGGTTTCTTTTCTTTTCCCTGCAACTAACTGACCAATGAAAACTTGGTCGACTAAGAATCTTCTCATCGACTAATGTTTGGTCAACTTTTAGGGGGAAGCCCTAGTAATTTTATCCACATATTAACCCAGAGTTCAGACCTGACATGTGGGCCTTTTTTGGAAGTTACTGCATTGTGCCTTCACACAGTCTTCAAACTAACAAATGAAAAAGGCAGTAACTTCCATCTGATCTCTCACTTGGTTGTTGATCTTAATGTAAAAGTTATTAATAATGATAAAATATTGTTGCAATGTAGATTTAAGGCCAAAAACAGGTTCATAAACACCAGTAAATGTTTTCCAATAAGACTTAATGCTGTTGTTGATGAAAGTTTTGATGTTACAGTCAAATACATTATATAATGGAATATGATGTGAATAAAAAAGGGACACTGATATAAATAAATACAGTTAAATAGAAAATAAAATGTATATTATTTAATTCAGATCTCATATTTGATTCGAAGAACTGCTGCAAATTCATGTTCTTCCGACTTCAAAAAATAGCCGACTTTTCTGCCTGACACACATACACACAAAATATTTCTTTACCAGTGAGTTCATATGGACTCTAATGATGCACATACACACACACCCACAGTTAAATAACGTAATATCTTTGGCCATTGGGCAGACCATCCGCATGTTCACAAATGAGAAAAACACGCACCCGAAAAACAGAAATTATCTGTGTCATTCCTCCGCTCCCTCCTCCCTCTTCTTCTTTCTCTCTCATCCCTCCGTTCCCGCACTCATCTAATTTTACATTTTTCTAATTAATTCTCTTGATTCATTAGGGATGGAGGAGAGGAGGGGGAGGAGGAGGGGGGGGTTGGAAAAAATTCGAGAAGAGGAGTGAGGGATGAGAGAGGAGTGGAGCATCTTGCCATCTGCATTTCTCCCCTGCAGGGCAAAATGATGAGTCTGTCTCTCCAAACTGCGGCTAAAGTATTCAGTGCTCCGAAATAATAAAGTATAAAAGCATGTTGGCAGGGGGGTATGGGGGAAGAAAGACGAGATGAAAAAGAAAAGAAATGAGGAAATTAAGTACAGTGAACTCAGCTCAAGGCAGCCTGACCCTCCCCTGCTGCTCTCTTCACCCCTGCTCTCATTTTCCTATCTCTTATATGTGTTTTTCCCCCCCATCCTGCTTTTTTCCTTCCCTCCACACCATTTTGCATTTTTGTTTTATTTTGAGATTACTTCTGACAGCAGGGAGACAACAGTGTTCAGAGAGAGAGAGGGAGTGAGTAAAAAATGTTAAGAGGAGTGGAGTGAGAGGTGATGGGGATGGAGGGAGCGAAATAGGGCAGACGGAGAGAGAGATATAGAGACAGACGAAAGGCATTAAAGATTCAAACTGCTAGACGTAGACAGACGAAAAGCGCGGTGTCGCAGAAAGAGAGGCCGCCTCAAAGTTTCCTGGTTTTCGGTTCACCTCTCAACGAAGTTCAAAGGGAAAATACAAACCATAAAGGCATTCCAGGTTATTTATCTAACTCTTTGTTCTCTACTTTCAGCAAACCACAGCCTGAATAATAATAAGCTTAATTTCTATAACACTTTTCAGTATAAAATTAAACAAAAATAAGTCAACACCAGTGTAAAAATATAATAATAAATAAATAATTAAATAAATAAAGGACTAGATTAATTTGGCTATGGAACCAATACAATTTTATGAGAACCTGTTTGTACTTTAAGAAATGACAAAAATAACAATGATTTTTGTTTGTATACCCTTTTCGAGTTTTTTGGTGAAGATGCGTGAAAAAAAAAATCCCAATATAACACCCTGTGAGCTCTTTATCTGTTTATGAAAAAGTTGATGATAGCATATATTATCTGAGACACTGGGCCAATACCCTCTCCTATTTACAGTTAGATTTTACTGTGCTTGAGATGCATTTCTGTGGTATTGTTCAAAGTCTTCTCTTTATTTGGCTGCTCGGAGGTTTTCATGAGGGAGATATGAAGATGAATATAAATAGCTTATCCTGAATTTGATCATAGCCAGGATATTAGCTAATATTCAGAATGCTGTGTGCATGAAAACGCACTCATATTCTTTGAATAAGCTTCAGCTTTTGTGTTTGTTGATGACATCACTGATAAAAATTAGTAAATACTGATTATCTGGCTTTGGGAGAGTTATTTATGTACAAGAAAATACATTTTAGAAAATCAAAGGAAGATACAAGAATATTTTCAGTATGGATTGTTGCTCTATCAACACAAAATAACATTCAACTTCAACTGTTATGAAGTGTTTATGCCATATGAGCTTCCTATTCGGAAAAATATTTTCTCCCAAGTTAACCATGGAAGCACTGTGAGTAAAACTACTTGATCCCTATACAGTCAATATAAGCTTCTCTAAACTTTTATACACATTTTCAGTTCATTCGTGACAGACTAGTATTAGCTTTAGCATTTGATATTAGCCTTTGAATCTGTGTCATTGTCAGCTGTAACAAATTCCCAAATATGTCAGTAAGCACACTAACACTTAAAGTTGAAATGAGTTGTCAAGTCAGACTATCTATTTATATAGCTAGCCAGCTAGTTAGCTTGTTAATTATCTATCTTTATATACTGCAAGTAACTACCGATTTCCCTTTGCCAAATTTAGTCTGTGCTGACTGTTGCTAACGGCACTTTGGCAACATTGGACTCCAATGGTACATACACTTTTTGCACTGTCTCTTTTAGGGTTAAGGGATGTGAGCCATCCATCAATCAACTTCATACAGTGGGTAGCTTGATCAAACATATGGTCCAATGTGCTGATAGTTCCTATACTGTAAATTAGGGTTAGCCATGTTTTAGCGGTTGTTCAAGGTAAATGGTGGGCTATAGCAATCTTTAGTTTGTGTACTCCTAGTTAAGAATAGTACAATGTAATTAGAATAGAATAGAGGAGAGTAAAGTCATTTATTTCTCCTGAGGGGCAATTTGTTTTCCAGCAATAGTCAAAACAGACATTCACGGAAAATACTTAAAAAAAAAGAAAAAAAAAAAAAAAAAACGAGACTTTAAAATGCAAGTAAAACCTGAATTATGAAGAAATCAAATTACAGCAGGGATAAAATAGCGTTTGGCTCTATCAGTTCTACAGAGTGGATAGAAGAAACTACAACAAGGGGTCATTCAGAATGTTGAGCCTTCTTAACAGCATGTGTTCGATATAAATGGGACAAGTCAGGTACATCAATACCTGTAGTCTGAATCAAAGTGCCACAAGAAACTTGTGTGGTTCCTACAGTATTCTGGGGAAATTATACCAACTGTCACTAGCTGTGCGAAATTGTACAAAATCCCTGAAATGTTAAGTCTGATGACTGGATACAATAAAATGTATTTCAAGCAACACTTGGAAAGCTTTTACTGTGGTGTCTGCTGCAGCTGTCCTTTCTTGGCACGCCATTGCGTGTCAGTCCATTGAAGCCTATGAGGGCAGTGATGTTCCATCACAGACTGGCCGGTTAAACATGCTGCCTCACAAAGGTCCTGTACAGTATGTGTGTGCGTGTATATGTGTGTGTGTGTGTGTGTGTGTGTGTGTGTGTGTGTGTACTGTTTGTGTGTCTGTGTGATTTAATTTGATTTGCCTGCTGTGGTTTGGCATTTGCATGAGAAAGCAATAAGTATGGCATTGTCATTATGTTGTTTTGCATGCAAACTCATGCCAACTAATGTTAGCATGACTTTATCCCAGAGTGCAGTTCATATGTGAAACACACACACACACACACACACACACACACACACATGACTCTCATAAACACTCATTACTGCAGTTTATGACAAAACTTTCATCCTGTGCACCTGTCATTACTGTCTAATGCACAGACACACACACTGCACATCTTCCTGCCTTATTTATATGTATGAGTCTTAAGTAAGAGGAGCAATAAAGCGTATGATTTTATTGGGTTTAAACATTCTGGCAGTTGTGGAGGTGAGCGGTACTGTATTGTTTTAGATTAATATCTCAGGCAGGTACACACACAAACACTATACCCTCAAAATGTCACAAACACTGTCACACACCAAGACGTCAGCTGCCTCCGCACTACTAATGCCGGAAAAACGCAGGAGAAAGAGAGAGGGAAAAGAGCGTAGCAGATTTCAGAGATAATAAATGCTGCAGAATCAAATCAGATTTTAAACCTGTTTTTCTCACCCTTTTAAAAACAGATCAGATCAGACTTTGTTATAGCCACCAAAATGGGAAAATGCCAGATCCCATCTGCTTTTAATGTGTTTTGTCAGCAATGGAGGATGAAGAAAGGTTTGAGTCACAAATACTGAGAAGATCAATATGTGGTGTTTTCCTCTTCTGATCATTTAGGCAAGGGTGTGTGTGTGTGTGTGTGTGCTTGTATAATAGTGAATACATTGAGTTTGTACAGAGAATACATCAAAGCAGGTAACTCACTATTGCTTCACAGCTTGCTCAGAGTGGAGACTGTCATGACTAGTTTTGTCATAGTGTAGCAAAAATATATATTTGATAAAAATATAGATTTGCCTTACCAATAATCAAAAACTACACTGTTTATATGGGAATCCATATAAGAATTTATTAGGGACGAGCATTTATTCCACTTATACAGAGTTCTCAAACATTTTAAAGTTACAGACTCCTAGGTCACAAAAGCCCAGTCCCTGCTAAGGACACCATATGGGAGGATTCTTCTCATTGTTGATGTGGTGTTGAATTGTTAAACTATTCCTCATTATGCTCAGTATCCCTTGGGACCTTTTCAAGGACCCGTGAAGGGTCCTAGACAAGGCTTTGATAACCACTGCACTAGAGCGTGTTTTCCTCCTTGTTCCCCACTAAGTCCTGCCTCTCCACTAATGTCTAGTCAGTGCTGACAAACATGGCGGACGTGCTGCTGCTGCTGCTCACAGTCTGGCCACAAGGACAGTGAAGGGGTAAATGAAAGGCACACAGAACTGATAGGAAGATAGGAAGCCACAGATTTTTAGATACTGGTTCAACCATCATTGTGATACCCACCGACTCCCACCAACTATTACTACACACACAAACACAAAGTCACACACACACACACACGCAGACACACATCCTGAAGCGGAGTGCCAAGCAGAGAAGGGCCGGGTGCCATTTTTTAAGTGTCTGGCGCGAAGCAGCTGTCAGGGAACTGAAGCCGCAGCATCCTAATCGGACATCCGAAAGTCTGACCAGAGAGCTGCTGCGTTGTTCGCCTTGGCAGCGAAGGTTAGGCGCCTTGCTAAAAAAAAACACACTTTGGCAAGGCACCATCTGTATGGGGATTTGGGGGCGAAGGAACAGAGGACACTGAGTCTTCCCTGACTTACGTCCCTGGCTCTAACCTGAGTTCACACTGCGAGCGACACAATCAGAAAGTCACCGGAAGTCCATTAATTTCCTATAGAGCAGCGAGACCGGGGAGACTTGCCCAGTGTGTGGACGGTCAACACGCTTGTCAGCCAAGAAAAGTTGGCCACAGCTGAATTTTTCAGGGTTGTCGGCTGTCAATGGCCAATCAGATTTCCAAGCATCCCTGTTTCCCTGCTAATGTGATTTTACTCGGGAACAATCTGCCTGAAAAATGCAAAATAGATGAGAAGTTGATTATAGGAATTCAAAGCAGTTCTCTCCACCTTTTATTTGAAAGGACAACATGAAAAAAACAGCTTTCCTCTTTTTTTAATGCTACCTAATTAGAGCTTGTTAGACAGCTATGTTAAACCATCCAAGCAATTTAACATGATGAAAGGCAATAACAAAGCAGCCTTCAGAGCTTTGTAGCTGGTCGAGGCTACCACCTAGATGCAATTGGAGCTTCTCGCTCCACCTACAAACAGTGAGAATAAAGCATTCCATCAATCAGGTAGCTCACAGTGTGAACACAGGGTAAGGTATCTCAGTAATGATGGACATGGGGAATATAACCTCAACTTTTTATTGGCAACATCCCCTTTCTTCATGGCTACACTGCAGCCACAGAGAAATGGTCCAAGTTGAGTGATCACCAAGTTCATCTGATGAAAGGCAACAAACTTAAAATGAGAAGTAACATTGTAATATTCCCAGCAGAACAAATTCAGAAGTTTTGAACAGAAAATGCAGCTAAAAACCACTTCAGGCATTGGCACATATTGCTGAAACATTAATTCCGCGGTTGGATTTAAGGGCTGCGAGAGCCAGATGAGTCCCACTGGCCGCTGATTGCCCTTCAGTGTCCTAGATATTGCTGAGACATGGCATTGCTGATGGTATTACTCGCTGTGTAGTCATAAAGGGGCGGAGAGGTGGCTCGACAAGGCACAAAGGGACAGACAGAAATGCGCGGAAGGCAATGAGTGTCTGGAACACTGATGGTCAGAGACGTGAACTTGTGATCAGGGAGCTGATGGTTTGAATCCCTGAAACAACTGGGGATAGCTAGCAAGATCTAGTGTGCAATTTTTCATTAGCTGCCATTAGGGTTGGGCGGTAATACAGTATTTGGTGGTGATTAAAAATAGCAGTGGTGTTATTTCATTATCTCCTCTTCAGATAGACGGGAAGAAAAAGATGGCAACACGCCCATGCGAGGATGGTGCCTAAAAAGAATGCAATTTCTGTAATTTGGCACCTTTTTGGGTTTGTACCTATAATGACAGAGGGGAGCCAGCAAATGTGGATGAGACTGTGTGCAAGATTTACATGAGCAAAGTTGCAGCCAAGGATGGAAGTACTTTATTTATGTGCCCATCGACGAATCAACCACCTGCTAACTGCTGTGAGGATTGATGTGTCGTAGAGCCTTCCGCTACAGCTGTTTCCCAACCAGGGCCTTCACAGCAAAGTTGAACACTATGAATAACTCCAGAGGATGAAGCATCATTGCAACAGAAATATCCCCTGTATTTATCCAGTCTTGAAATTAGTCTAACTCCATAAACTCTTTAAAGGTACTCCTTATACAACCTTATCCAGAGTGAGACAAGATGTTCGATACCATTTTCACCTCTGTTAGCATAAAGATTTGACGCCTACAGGAGTTGTTGACCTAGCTCTGTCAAAGTGAAAAAAATAAACCTTACAGCAACCCCAAAGATGTCTTATTTACACAGTGTATCATGTATATTTGAAATACATGTCCTGGAATAAAAAAAAAAAAAAAAAAAAGTTGTTTTAAGAGAAGTTAGACGGTAGGAACTATATGTTCAGCGGTTATAGTTCCTAGCATCTAACCTCTCAACTCTCATTTTTAAAATAAATAAATAAATAAAAAATATTAATTCCAAGATGTGCATTTCATTACTGTGTAACACACAATACATTGTGTAAATAAGACAGCTTCACTCTGATGGAACTAAGTCTAATGACTCCTGTAGACTTCAAGTCTTTATGCTAAAAGGGTATTTTACCCAAAAGTATTCCAAAAGTAGTATTCCTTTAAATGTGTAGCCACCAGCTAGCCTGCTAACTTCCTGGAATTGCGCTAGCTGCTGCTGTGTAATCTCTGTTTCGAGTACAGGACAAGATAAAGTATGGCAAAATAAGGTAAAGTAACATTTGCTGTTCCATTTTAGACTTTGTTCGGACAGAAAATAGAATTGTTGAATAACATTTTTAACATATAGACCGATGTGCCTTGTAGACTCAATGAAGTTTGCCGATTACCACCATGTGGAGGGAGTCGTATACAACAGTGAACACATATACAGTATTTTAATTATCCTTCACACCCTTACAAAAATGCCCATTGATAGCTTACACCACTGTAAAATTTGAGTTTTTGAGCTTAAGTTTTAACAGTAATAAAATGTGGATACCACCTAACCCTAGTGAGGTGCACGGCACATACCAGCAGCCAGCACTAGGAGTCTAATTTGAACTGGACAATAAACCCTGTAATTGAAGGTTTTCAGTCATCTAGGTGGTGGCATACCTACAGGTAAGGCAATTGGACTTGCTGTGTAACCTTGAAGCCAGTTCACTACTCCTCTGATAAGCTCAATTCTCAATTCTCTCTCAGAGCTAAGGAAACCTCTCAGATGAGTAGTATACAGTCTTCAGGATTACACAGAAAGTCCATATGTAGATTTGTAGCTTTCACAGCTAATCTATGATTCAGACTTTGTACAAAGTTCAGACAATTTTGGCAGGTGTGAATACTCCAAGTAGACTCTGGCATACACCAAACTTTTCAAAACCAAAAATCTTGGGGTCCAATTATCCTACAAATGAAATGTGAACCACATGTGGTGTGAAAGCTTTTTGCCACACCATGTAGGTGAACATTTACCTACCCCTGGTTTTCCATTTTGACAGATCAAAATGTAAATATAAGAACATAAGGCAGCCAACCTGTGAAAATTCGAAACGTATTTATTTTATTTTCAACAGTCTAGATGCTGCATCAATGTTCTCCTGCTGTTCAGAATGTAATTATCAAAAGGTTCACTTGCAGTTATGGCAGTTTGGAACAAGCTTTGATTGATGGAATATATCAATTTAAGTGGACTCTGGAATGGACTTACATTATGTAAAAACACCCTTGGTCAATTATTTGTTATAAAAGGGTACAATATGATGTTTGGGCTTTTTCTGTAAGCATCAGTACAGTCTAACATGTTTAAGAATGTTCCATTTATTCCTTAGTAATTGTTTACTGGTCACAGTATCATTATTGCATGACCTCTGTAGTTCATCAGATACATGCAAATTTAAGAAACTGCTTTCATTTTTTTTCTTCTTGTCATTGCCAATTTGCGTACTTGTGCTTGTGTGTGTGTGTGTGTGTGTGTGTGTGTGTGTGTGTGTGTGAGATGAGCAGTGACAGCAGTGACAGTAGGTCTAAAGGTTGTGGTAATAGCCTGTGTCCTGTATAAGTAGAGAAGCAGCCATCTGCAGGCTCCAGCTTTCTGAAACCACTTGCTGTTTAAGATGCAAAATGCCATTATCTTCAACAAGGTCGAAGCTCTCTCACTTTCCACCTCTCCCGCTCTCTCTCTATCTTCTCTCTACACTGGCTAACTAGTGTGACAAACTGTGCGGTCGATTGCTTGATGATGGAAAAACTTTTAAGAGCTGGTGTGGATGAAAAGGACGGAGGCGGGAGGGAGGGGAAGAAAAAGGGAAGGAAAAAAGCAGAAGGCGGCGAGGAATTAAGGACAGAAGGAAGAAAGGATGGAGAGTAATATGAGGTGAGGAGAGGAAGGGACGGCTGATTCACAGCTTCACGACACGGCTTCACAAACGAATGTTTGGGCGAAACGTGTTCCTGAAGTGAGTCACACTTGAATAGCTCGTATCACAGAGTCAAGTGTACATGCTGTCTGCTGATGTCCCATCAGTGGTTGCTAGTGGAGACACTGACCTGGAAAGAGATGGTCTGACCCAGCACTGACTCCCATGTGAGACCTCTGCTGCAAGTGTGTGTCCGTGAGTGTGCGTGTGTGTCCTTTATCTTTTTTTGATAAAGAAAATGTATAGTATGTAGTAATGGACAAGTTAAAATTGATAAACAAGACTTAACTTTCATTGCCCAAAAAAATCAACATAGGTTGCTTTGATTATTCTGTTTTGTTTCATTTTGTTTTCATTTTATTCATTTATTTATTTACTTACTTTACTTACTTACCTATGATAAAGAAAATGTGGTACATAGTGATTGTAATGCATAAGTCAAAACAGATAATGAAGATAATGACAATTTGTAAAAGTTTCTTTAGTCATTATGGTTACTTTTGATTTTTGACATTATTGTTATTATTATTATTATTATTATTTCTACCTTCACTGTATCAGGTCAGCTACTGCACATTTAATGGATGCTTGTGTATACCATGTATACAGAGGTTTGGATGCATTGAACTGGTCAAAATATGGAGCAGTTATTCATAATGAATAGTCCTCTGCTCTTTATCTTTTCTTCTTTTTTTTGTCAGCGTATCAAGCCCATTGAAAATGCAGAGCCTCAGTCTCTTTTTGAAATCTCTGTGTTGTAAAATCCATAGGCTACAGTATTGCAAGAAGTGCATGTCTTTGTTCTCCTCTATAGACAAAACGAACAATTTTTCCGGTACTGGAAAGATTCTATCTTCTCCTGATGTTCTCCGAGCCTGTGTATGCATCACGTGAGGAATGGAAACATGGCTTCTCTATATTGTCTATGTCTCTCTCTGTGTTTTTGTGAGTTTCATGTCTCTCTGCGTCACGAACAAAACGCTCTCCATACCTCTCTAAACCAGGCCATTGCACAGATGGATGATCACCGCAGAGAGCTGGTGAGGAGAGGAGGGGAGGGAGAGATAAAGGGATGGAGAGGAGGAAGAGAAGGGGGATCAGTGAGAGGGAGAAAGGAGGAAATATCATTAGCGTAAAAAGAGAGAAGTTTTGAATTGCCTCAGGTGATTGCTTGCGTGCCAGTGGCTGCACTCGTTCGCTGATTCCATCTCTCCATCTTGGCGTTTGCTGTTTCTGCTTTTTTTTTTTCCTTTTTCTTTTTTTTTTTTTCTGTGGAAGCTAATTTACCTCCTGTGTTTCTGAGTGAAATGGAGCCGGAACATTATCTGGCTGTGTCTGCCTTTTCTCTGTTCCACACAGTCACGCTCACACATAGTCACGCTCGCACACAAACACACACACACACACACACACACACATACACACCTATATCCATTTGACATCCCTTGCCCTGACTCTTGACCTTATCTGTTTTAGATTTTCATTGGATGATCAATCCTTTTGCTCCAATGACAGCCAATAGATGAAATCCGCTCGATGTAATGACAATGAAAATCTGACTGCCTGGCAGGTGACTTGTCATACGATGCACTTTAACTCTTTCCCTGTCACACGCTGGGACTGAAGACTTTTTAAAAGCATTTTATCATCGCAAAAAGATGAAAATATTTTGCATAGCATTTGGAAGATTTCGACTTTTGAAACATTCTTTCTGGTGGACAAAAAAAGAAAATGATGCACAAAGTAAATATTAAAAAAAGGATAAATGCAGTGATAATGGCATTTAAAAAATTTAAGTAAAAAGTAACATTTCAAAAATAATGCAATAAAATTTAATTAGTAAAATGTAAAAAATAATAAATTAATAAAATAAAATAAAAAATATATGAAATGAAAATGATAAAATGTAAAAATAGAAAAAGAAAAAAAAAAAAAGTCGATTCAGCACCTGTCTCTCTCAGACACCACTGGGCTGCGCTCAATAGGAAAATCAATTTGCCGATATGTCGTCCTGTTTTTCATTTAGCCAAATATGAAACATCGAAAGCCTTGGCATTTCCTGCATTTGGAAAACGTGAGTGCTCATTTATTGCGTTTACGGCTCTAAGGTCGTTGTCAAAAGACAGTGGCCATGAGGAACTGAAAGTCTGAAACAGCGCTCCCTTGTTGGACCATCCATCCCAGCCCAGGAAGTAGAAGTACATCATGTGCTGCATCTTCATACTCCTCCTCCTCTTCCTCCTCCTTGTGCCTCTGTCCGTTTTCTTTAGCCACAGACACACTCTCTTCTAATGCAGCGCTGACTCCCTCTGTGCTTCAGGGACAAGCTTCAATCAAACTCCATTTGCTAGGCTGCTATTTCTGTTGTGTGATATACTCTCTCTGCCCATAACGCCCTTTGCTTTTCCTAAAGGGAGGACGTAAGTATGCTTCTGCAAATATGAGTATGTTTGTTTGTATATATGCTGCAGTTTATGCATGTGCGTGTGTGTGTGTGCGTGAGTGTGTATGTGCTGCGTTCGCTCTTGAGAGCTGAAAGAAGGTGCTGATTGGTGATAACCAGTGTGAATGACTAATTAGAGCTGGTGGCAGCCAGAGAGACTGCCTCTGCCACTTCACTGTGAATGGGCCTTTGATGCTGAATCCAAGCTCAATGTGTTCAAATAACACACACACACGCACACACACACACAGAAACATATACATGGGATTATTTCCAAAAACTGGCACCTTTTTTTCCCTTATCATGTAAGTCCTTTTGAATTACTGAGGCCGGTTTTAGTCTCTCTTGCAGGCAGATGTTTTGCAGCTGCTTCTCTGACTTCAATTTAAAACTTCATTCATTATGCAGAGCAATGTCGAGCAAAACCTCGCTTGTGTGACTGGAACCCTGAAGATTCAATACAGGAGTGCATCTGCCATCAGGCTGAAAGATTGTGACACATTTTGGGTTTCCTGTCGTTTTTTTACAGTTAGAAAACACAATGAAGACAAAACAGAGAGAAAAAAAAACATTAAGATATCATTAAAGGTAATCTGGCGCAGGTGTTTGGGTATACACAGATGTACCACAATGCACTGCTCCATTACAAAGTGCCATCTTTAGCAATATTGACTTCATAGCTCTAAAAGGTGATCCCAGGTCCAGCACCGCCCTTGTTTGGACTTGGGACACGAGAGACACGGTTTGTTTAGGTTTGTTTATCCATTTATTTGCTGAGCGTCTATGATATCTCTCATTGCTGCTGCCCATAATAACCACAGATCTCTGCTGCCGCTGAGCAGCTGGCACTTAAGTGTCTTGCTCAAGGGCATCTCAGTGGAAGCTGCTCACAGCAGACAGTGTTAACACGTTCCGTTTGCCCGCCCAGGTTCTTCTTAACCAGTCACAACCCTGCTTCTCCACCCTGTAGGTCACCAACGTGTGTATTATTATATACAGGATGTCTACACTGTCCTGTCTAGTCACCTTTGAACTGAAATGGTAATTGATTAGCAGATATAAATGCAATTTAGAGATATAATTGATGGCATTTGAGCCTCTGCATTCATATTAATTGTCACATCAAGTTTCTATGTTTTCAGTAATAATGTGAGTTACTGATAGATAGATAGATTCATTCATTCATCATTCATTCATTCATTCTGAGGGAGGTGGGAGGGTTTGGCTTGAAGTGATCCTGCATAGCTCAATGGGTACAGCGTGGCAGCACTACTGCCAAGATTAGGGATCCCAGTCCCACGGGGGGTCACCCATACTAAAAATATATGCCCTCATTGCACTGTAAATTGCTTAGGGGCAGAGGCATCCACCAAATAGGTTATGTTGTGTTACATTGCCTCAAAATATGTGGCCTTAAATGGCACGAGTCGTATTTCATGATCAATAAATCAATAACTCCTTAATTTTGACACATTAGGACAATGGGAGCAGGGAGGGGGAGCCGGGAAAAGTCGCAACACCCTTTTTGTGGCAGGAAGCAAATGAGCCTATGGGAAACATGGTCTTAATTAAGAAAGACACTCGCATTAAATACAGACTATCAATCATCTCGACTGTGGTCTTATTTGTTTACAGTAATTATGCCAAGGTGTCGCAATTAATTTGACAATACAGTATATTAATGTTTTAAAAATGCTACATGTGGCGCGTTTAACATCTAATTATGTAGCAATGCATTGTGGAGTGATGCATGGATTCCTGGCAGGACATGGAGCTTCTTTGAAACAGTGGGTAATTAGAAGCAAGAGAATGTAAAGCACCTTTTCGCTTACTTCTCTCTCTCTCTCTCTCACACACATAGTCCCAACATGCAGCACACACACCCAGCTGTTATATTGCCGCTCTGCTGCTGCTGCTGCTCCACTTTGACAGCAGCAGGTAATGCGCGGGCCACGCTGCCCCCTGTAGGCGACAGGGAGCGCTGCACCTCAACCTGACAGAGCCAGCTGCAGCAGAGGCAGCAGCAGCAGCAGCAGCACTCGTGACTTTCCCGCTGTGAGATGACGCAATGTAAGGCTAGACAATAGATAAACATACAATACACAAGAGCAGCATGAGAGGATGTGATTCAGCCGTTTGATAAAGGGTCGATACACCAAAAAGTATTCTTAGATACACTGTCATGGTGTCATGTTTCCTCTGATATACCAGTATACAAAATAACACACACACATATACTAGACTACAGCAGAATGACAGGATAGATAGATAGATAGATAGATAGATAGACAGAACGATTTCATTTCATATTCATATTTACTCACTCTTATGAATTTGATTATCTATATGCAAATAAGCTTCATAGCTGTATGTATTTTGCAGGCAGCTATAGCCAGGAGTTATAAAAGATATCTACTGACAAATGATTATCAGCCAAACCCTTTCACTGTGTATGCACCTCTCTCTCTCTCTCTCTCTCTCTCTCTCTCTCTCTTTCTTGCACACATTCACACTTAAAAATATGACAGATGAATGAAATTACCTCTAGCACACTACAGTTTCCAATGACTCTTTATTATCTCAGCCCTCATTTGCCGATTTATTCATTCATGCATTCATTCACTTATTGTGTGTGTGTGTGTGTGTGTGTGTTTTGCCCATGTGATATAGTTTGGCTTGCCTAACTCACCGCAATGCAATCCAACAACCATGATCTGTGGCATCCATCAAATCAGACTCTCTCTCTCTCTCTCTCTCTCTCTCTTACACACACACACATGGACACACACACAAACACACACGTCTTGCCATGTTGCTCTTAGTGCAATCCAGGACAGGCTGCCAGAAGGAAAGGTCGAGTTGCAATCACTCATGAGAAATACACACACACACACACACACACACACACACACACACACACACACACATTGCCACACACCTGCTCCTCAGCCTCCATTAGATAGGTGGATAGATTACAGTACACCCAGGCTAAGAGAAATTTTTACCCAAGCAGAGATTCTTGCACATGTTGTTATCATGGATCCACAGACAGACACACATTTGATCATGGACCTCCATTTGCCCTGGGGACCCCAATACAAGTCTGTCGCTGTTTATTTAGTGTTGACCAACACCTCTGATTAGAACAGTCATTCATCCTCATTCTCTCTTTGGGACAGTTCCCAGAGACGTTTAGGTATAGTGAAATTAAACTACTTCTTTTCTTATTTGACAGTAATGGGAACCCTCTAGGATGTGTTCAGGGACCCCTGGGAATCCGCAGATCCCACTTTGAGAACTGCAAATGGAAACAAAGGAAAAGTGAGTAAAACGTAATGTGAAGGTGGAAGAGGTTTATTAGTTAACTTGAAAAAGACTAATCTCAAGAAAATGTATCATCATTTTATCTTTGTCCCTTTATGTTGTACTGAACTATTTAGGACATTTAGGGAGTAAAGAGACTGGATGGTACAGGTTCAAGCAAGCCTCCGCCCTGCTGAAATGCCCGGACACCGAATCCTTATTAGCTCTCGTTACCCTTAAAATGCCTCCTACTTTCTTTTATTCCTCCTCCTTTACTGTAGGAAACAAATGAAGCAGCCTCAGACTCTTCTTCTAGGAACCTTTGGGCAAAGGAGTATCATTTCAGGAAGTATTTTTTGAACGCCACACCCAATTCTTATCACAGATTTCAGCTGAAGTAAATGGATTACCAGCTGTCATGGATTTGGGAAATGTCTGTGTGAGATTAGGCTCTTTGCAATAATAAAATGGGCTTTATACCTCACAAATCTTGATTTGATTTTATTTATAACATTCAATGAAGGATGAATTCAAACACTATTCTCATTGTAAGCATTAATGGAATATAGACATCCTGATTTCTCTTACAAGCTTTTTCTAAAACTCTTCTCACAAGTACCTCGAATGAATTTAATTTCGCCTCTAATTTATTAACAAAATGCATATGAAACTGCTTTTATTGTGTTGTATACTTTTTATCATAGCACAATAGTATAACTTGCACTTTGAATATGCCAGCTATTGCAGAGCTTTGTAAGCGGCTATTGGGCTGACGTTTGTGAAAGGCCCACTTCATCTGTAATGACGACAATATAAGGCAACAGCTGTCCTGATTCTGTTCACTTCTGCTTCCTTCTCTGGCTCCCTTTCCTCCCTTCCCCCAAATTACCTGCTGGTGGGAGAGTGAGGGAGGAGGGGAACTGGCCCTGAGCGCTGACCTCGCCTGTGTGCAATTTCCAATGGGGATCAATAAAGTTTCATATTGTTTATCATGCGATTTTATATCATATTTCCTGGATGGTCTTCTTCTGCGCCTCCCCGTGACCTTTTGCCGCCCGTCGTACCCGCTCCG
>OMLF01053649.1:0-12393 GCA_900302615.1 Holocentrus rufus
GTGTCTGCAGCCTCTGCCAACGCCGGTGAGGCCAGGAAGAGACGGCAAGCCGGAGTTTCCCAAGAATGAAAATAACCTCATAAAAAAAGACCAAATGATTTTTCAGGTCCTAATAATTGTGATACGACGCTTCCAAAAATTAGAATCAGGATGTGCCTTAACGATGCAGCACAAAAACAAAAAATTTTTTTAAAAAAGTCGCCATTTTACCAAAATGAGATGAGATAATCGACTTGTTTCAATGCAGTTTCACTTGTCTGTTGAAACAAGGCAGAATAAGGCAGATCAGCCCACTAGGATCAAGAAAATGACACTTGATTCAAGAAAATTCTGGAAACAAGTTGATTAGCATTGGAAACAAGTGGGATTATCTCATCCCACTGGCAGATTATTGACCTTGTTGGAAGAAAAAAAACAAAGATTTTAATACTCAAGAGGAGACTGAAGGACTAGATGGAGATCTTTGCAGGATGAGCTTGTTTGATGCGGCACCTCGTCACAAAACAACTTCTCATCCAAGTGTGTGATGAGACCTGAGCGATGGCGGCGGGAAAACGGCCTCCTGCAGTAATTAAAGAGAACAGTGACATTTTGTTGACATCACGTCGACGTCAGCGCCGCTCCTCAGACTGAGGGGGGAAACGACGTGACTCACCGCCTGAGGTCACTTTCACACCTGGAGTTCACTTGCTTCGGTCGGATTCAGGCGTGAAGCTGCTGCTGCCTGCAGCATCTTCAGCTCTGGTCACATGGTCTGTGGTCAGCCAATCAAAATGTGTGAACGAACGACACGCTGTCAAGCAGGTCGGTCATCGACTGGACAGAAATTTACAAGTGAAACTGAAATATGAGAACGATGGAACAACAAGGTGGATTTATTTTTTATGTTTCTATAAGCATCGTGAGCCTCTCCTCATCCTCACTTCACTTTTGTCTCGACTCAAGTGTGAAGATCCACTTTTACCCACAATGCACTGTGTTTGGCTTAATTTCCTGGTTTGGTAAGATTATGTTCTCACTAGTAACAAAGTGCACTGTGGTTAGGGCTTCAATATTCTGAGAATCTTCAAAGGTGGAAACTTTCAACGGGAATTTATGGGAATGAATGGGGAAAAATGGAAATCTAGGGGCTTGTTCAGGCTCAATGGTCATATGTGGATTTAAGTGTAAACATTTCACTTTATCATAAACAGACACAACTACAAACCCTTCCAACAGAAATAAAAACGAGTTCAAACGAGTTGAACTTGATTCTTTTGTTGAACACCAACATAAAAACATTTCCCATGATGTCCGTCCAAAACAACGATCTTCTCCAAAACCCTTTTCCCTCTCAGAAGTCCGTCTCCTCTCCTCCATATCAGACTCAGACGCCTGGTCTCCACTTGGTCCACATGGAGGAGGTCTGAAACCTTTCAGGCGGTTCACTTGTTTTGGTCGGCTCAGATGTGTTCGAGCTTCTATAAACAGTGGTGCACAAAGTGGGTGTGCACTATATGCGGCGCACTGGGGCGCCAAAGCGATGGGGGGGTAAATTATTTCGGCGACACACACGAGTCGGCATTCACCAAACTGCACTGGAAACAAGTGGGATTATCTCATCCCACTGGAGGATTTCTGACCTTGTTGGAAGAAAAACCAGATTTGAACCCTGAATTTAAGACTGAATGACTTGATGACAAAAAAGAAGAAATCCACACACAAAAGGGGCTTTTTTTTCAGTTTACAGATTTCCTCTTTTCTCTGCTCTGGAAGTCATAATCTCCCACTGCTTTCAGAAACACATTAGGAACATCTTGCAGAGACAAAGTGGCATTATGCATCATGTCGACGAGCACTTGAATTTTTTTTCTCCCAGAACATGACATAATAAACGCAGTCATTGCAGTTGCATCTAAATCATTTCGATTCTGCTTGAAGTTTGCTTTTGTCTCTTTGCTGCAGAACGAAACAGAACCGAGTGATGAGGAAAGATGAAAACCGTCTCATTAGACGTAATAATTAACTGCATGATGGAGTCATGATGGGGCTGTGCAGCACGATGGATCAGTCCAGGCAGTTTGTCAGACGCAAACAGAAACACGCAGAAAAAAAACAGAAACTGAATAAAAAGGAGCGATCAATGCACATGGCAGGAACAGTAACCAACAACACTCACTGTCAGTTTTAGATTTCATGGTTGACAGACATTTTGAAAACGTGGTCGAATTTGCATCACGTGAGAAAACGATTTGTGAACTGATTGGTGGAACATGTTTCTCACACTGGTTTTGCCAATTTTTAAAAAATAATATTACACTTAAAATGTTAAAATTGTTTGCTCACTGGACCAGTTGGAGGTTGCTTCTGGACCGGAAGTGGCCTGCGGGCTGGAGCAGCTGTGATCCCGCCGCTCTCCTGGGTCAGGTGACCTGTCCTGCAGATCAGATCTACATGAGAGGCTTCTCCCTCCGGACGCTCACCGCAGCCTCGACAGAGAATTTAGACAACATGGAGGGTTTGATTCCAAAAAGAGATATCAATCATTTTGGAGAAAAATAATAATAACTGACCATCGTTGAAAAAATAATTGCTGTTATGAAAGCAAAGCAAATTGCGGGTTTTTATTAACATGGTGAGTCATCTTTCGATCCCTGCACACCAACCGGTCCTGTTCCTGTGGATAGAATTATCTGTGGGTTACAATCTCAGCTAGCCTGCAGAATACTGCACGTCCACATGACGAGCATCATCTCTGTTTTAAAAGTCTGTAAATTCTTGCATGCCATCGTGTCACGCCATCGTGTCACGAGTCGTGTCACGAGTCGTGTCAAGTCACTTCCTCCAACTGTCTATTTGGAAAAAAAAAACTGAAGAGATAACATGGTGATGACGATATACAGAGAATCTTTATGTTGGTGTTATTTTTCTCCTTCAAGGACGCTGCCAGTCCAGGTTCCCTGAACAGAACAGGATTCTTGTTTTCTGTAGCTCTGGATGTTTTGTTTGTTTCCCTGCAGAAAACATTCACTGTTCATTTCAGTCTGGTATGAAAAACATTTTCCACAGACCTGAGGAATGTCTGAATAAATAAATCCATCAGAGTGAAAATGCTGCCTTCATTATTTTGTCAGAAGTCTTGTTGCTTCATTGTTGTGTTTCCGTAAAAGACTGTGATCAATATCAAAGTGTGAAGACATTCGCTCTTCACTGAGTCTCCTGACAAACGTTCCTGTCACATGTTTTTACCTGCAGCAGGACTGAGGAGACGGCAGCTGCAGGATAGACTGGGCAGTGAAATGATTTTAAATTTAAAATGATCAGAGGTAAACGTCTTGTTGACACCAGTGAACAGACTACAACTCAAAATCTGACTGGACTTCGGTCTATTTCATTTTTGTTTTTTATGCCATTACTTGCATTACAACAGAGGGTGGGATCTTTGATTTTGAAATAAAAACAAAAATAAAAAATTCAGCCTCCATGGTTATTGATCAGCGTCTCGTCCATGTTGGTGGTTTGCGGTTCTGTACGCACAAACTACTCCAACAAACAATTTTAGCTCATCCTCCATGGTTACAGCAAGAGTCACTATTTTCCCGCCTGACAACACGGTGACGCATCCTTCGCCACAGAAAGATGGAAGAAAACACCAGCTCGTTCATCAACTCATTTTCCACTTAAAGAATACAATAAAATATGTTTTTGAAAGCATCTGAGACAGGAAATGAGCAGCTGAGCAGGTTGAATTAGACCAATTTGTTTCTGTTGATTCTGAATTTGCATAAAGTTGAATTCAAGTCAACTTTATGCAAATACAAACCTGAGCGAATGATCGTCCACTTGCCACAACGTACCCAACATGCACTGCACGCCGTGTCTTCAGCTCGCCACAGACGATGAGCAGGATGCTGACAGATCTGATGTGTGCGTCGCCTCAGAACGGAAAAAACATAAACTCTCACCGACTCTTCAGTTCAAACGGTTTTGCAGAAGTCCAGCACCACACTGCAGAGCTCAGGCTCCAGGGCAGCCTGTGAAAAGTTGGTTCTACCTTAAAATCTAAATAAAACATGAGAAGTGAAGGATGAAGCAGAGTCTGGGGGACAAACAGACTCTGCAGGCGGCCTCGGGTCAGACTGGCTCTGTGTGGAGCCCCTTCCTCTGGATTTACATCATGTTTGTCCTGCTGCTGCGAACTTTTCAGTGATGAAGTTTTTAATACAAAGCTGCTTCGGTTGCACAAAACAGGAGTGAAGAAAAACTTACTTACATCCTTTAAATTACCTGTCTGATCTCTTAAGGCTGCGGGGAGCCGGGGGGGTTTGAGGGGGATTTGTCAACAAACCCAGACAGACTGACTGAACATTCAAACTAAGACAAAAGCTCTTCACTCGCAGTCAAACCAGACCAGATACAATCCCTGGAACAACAAACTGCATGCCGAGCTCCGCCGGCTCATTCAGGCTCACACAAACTATGTAAACAAGGAAAGAGACGATGTTGTGGATCTGGTTTCTCTGCAAAGCTTCCCCAAAGCCACGAGCCTCCCGCTCAGGCTGATCCACATCTGACTGACTCATCACTTCTGAGGGAAAAAAAAAAAAACATCACAAACTGTCCGTCTTTGCAGTGAACTCATTCTGCAGACGAAATAAAATGCAGGTTCAGCTGCAGGTGAAAGTGATGATGAACCACAAACATGTACAGAAGCTCTGTCATGCAGCTGGTGGGACTCTGCAGGTTTTTGTTCCTGGTTCCTGACAACATACTCTTCTGTTAACTGGAGAATGCAAGAAATTATGTCAAAAAAAAAAAAAAAAAATTACTATAACACACTGTAATTAACATATATTGTGCTGAAAACTTTTTTTTTTTTGGATTAAAGGCACAGTTCACCCAAAGTTATCCTCCCTGTGTTCTTTGGCAGGAAGAAACTCTTCACTCCTGCGGGCTGTGGGTCATGTTGGGTGTCCATGTGATTGATTATGAATATTGCTGTCAAATTTTCACAGGTCATTTTTTGAGCTCCACAAAATAAAACAAAACTGATCCGGCTCCACTGCACTGGAGTGAAGGGAGACAGACTGGAAACCTCAACAAATCACACAGAAACTAACTGGAAGGACCGACTGCATGAGGGGAAGTGGGTGAACTGTTCCTTTAAAAAGAGATGTGGATTGCATAGACTCTTTTTTGCGATTCCTGCTGTGATCAAACAAAGTCACATCAACAGAAGCAGCAGACTGCACCACGTCTTTTTTTTTTGCTGCACAACTAAACAGGCGATGTCATCATCAAAATCCAAGTCTGAGAGGTAAAATCCTGAAGTTTAAGCACCATGCAAACTCACAGTCAACCTGCTGGAGGCTGGAGATGTGTGTGTGTGTGTGTGTGTGTGTGTGTGTGTGTGTGTGTGTGTGGCAAAACGCTGAGCACAGGCTTGCATCATAATCAACAAACTGCCTTCAGTCTGAAACATGTTAGGAATGTTTCTCCATGTGGCTCCTCAGCTTTTCCATTCCTGTACCTGCCAGCATCCATCAGACACACACTCTGAGTCAGTGTGAGCGTGTGGGCGTGACACAACAAGGTGGGGAGTAAATATCCCGTGATGTCATCCATCTTCTGAGTGTGGAACGTGAGGCTACATGTGGGTTCAGTTTCACAGCAGAGGCTCAGATACACACAAACATCCTCAACTGAACATGGAGCTCATATCCTGTATTTTTATTTTTTTTATCGTCAAATAAAATCAATCCATCTTCAGTCAGCCAAATTGAAATCTGACATTCTGACAAAAACAAAAAATGAATGAGCGTGCCCAGAGTCCAGTGAGATGAGGCCGAGGTTCCTTCTGTCCACGTCCAACAAGACTGGGTCAGAATCTAGTTTATGTTTGGACCATGTATGTATGTTCTGTTCTTAGTGTGCGATAAATTTGTAACGAGCTACAGACAAACTCCTCCCTTGGTCCCACCACTTTATAAAGACTCGACCGAGCATTTATGATCACTGAAGCCTGACCGCTGAGAGCCTCAGAATCAGTTCACTGCGTCCTGCTGCATCATGGGAGCGACTCAAGGTCAGCGGCCGTGACGACACCGACGACCCCGAGGCCTCAGGGACACGGCGGCTCATCTGAGCACCGAGCGCTTCGGCCCGCTGAGCGACGCAAAGACGCAACGACAACGCAGAGGTACGAGGCGCCGTGTGAGCAAACAGGAACAGAGACGATCAGCTGATGTTCGAGAGGAGAACCAGGAACCAAACGCTGCTTTACGTCTTCAAAGTGGATCATCTTCTGTCATCTGGAGATTAAACCAGATGACAGGATTCTGTCCACATGTCAGCAGTTTGTCTTCAGGCTGCAGCTGAGAAATTAAATCATAAAATACTAAATTATTTACTACTGAATTTAGTGAATGATACAACAAGGAGAAGCCAGCAGAGGGAAAACAAGACTCTGCACTTAGAAAGTAAAAATATAGGAAGTTTGAATGATTCTGAATTAACAACGATGATCACAATATTTAGAAAAATAACCCAGATTATCATTTTTGTCATAATCAGTTCGACCCTGCTGGAGGTTTCTGAATTTCCACTTGACAAAACCGGCAGAACAGATTCAGATTCAGATTCAGATTCAGATTCAGATTTGCTTGTGAGTTTCTCTGGTCATGTTGTGTCTGTCACATTTTAGATGTTGAGGTCAAAGTTTTATTTCCCCTCAACATTTTACTCTCCTCCTTCCTTCTACATCATCATGCACGCATCGTGACATCACTACACCAACTGAAAGTGTCTGTTCGCACAGTGATGGAAAACAAAACTTTGAAGCCGTTTTCCCCAAAATCTTACATTTAGTTTGAAGACAGAGATCTTTGTTAAACACAAAGTGTGCGATAACGTGCGTGTTCACAGCATTAGTGCAAATCACGTCCATGAGCAGTGACCTGTGGTCAGGAACAGCAGCTGGTCTCGGTTCTGCAGCAGATCCTCCTGCACATTGCAGTACAGCACCTCAGTCTCTCAGTGGGGTTTCAGTGCGACTCCACTGAAACTGAATCCTTCCTCTGCCAATTAAGCATCATCCAGGAGGTTTTATTGATTTCCTCGCTCTTCATTTACCAGAGGAAGGAGTCGGGGATTCGAACACACGACCCAACACACACAGTGTGCCTTCATGGTCTCTGAACTGTTACTGCACCCTGCAGAGATCACAGCAAGCCGTGATAAATATTACTATTTTGATATTACAAGAAACAAATCCATACCATGTTCCCAGGTTTTCAGTGAATTCAGATCCCGGGTATTTATTTATGAACAGGCTGTTGGAGAAGCAGGACAGGAGAGAAAGTGAAAACCCTGTGGTGGATTTACTGACAGCTGCTGATGTGGGGTTTGCCTGCTGCTGCAGAGCCTGCAGTGTCCACACTGTGCAGGTCTCCATCCACAACTTACATGTGTGCACAAACATCCTGACACACATCTGCAGCTACACATCTGTCAGACTGGTGTGTCTAAGTCACACGCTGAAACAAACGCCTTGACTGCCATGTTGGAATTAAACACCACAAAACGCTCATTAACAAGCTCTCAGCAGGACAGGGAAGCGTGGGCGCTCTTCAATCACAAATAGCTTTCTTGCTTATTTCTGAAAGCTTCGGCACAGAAGCAACAAACAAATAAACCAAAATGAGCTCGGGCTACTTTCCAGCTGGTAGAAACCCATTCATTTGAATCCAAGTTTGACAAACACAGGGGAACCTATTCACCAGATCAGCTGCACGGCCTCTGAATGAGCTGCAGCCGAGGTTGGAGCTTCACGTCATCACAGCAGAGTGAATTCAGATAAATGAAAAGGTGCCACAACTTGTGTCTCAGAGCTACCAGACTAATGGGTCGCATAATGAAAAGCCAGTTTAACATACTAATAGTTCCACATTTATGCACAGTCCTGCACCCAGCACATCAGCAGCTGACACATTAACCCCAGCAGTGTGAACAGCAGGTACAGCCACCTAAAGTCACTTCACACTGCTGTATTTTTCTGCAACAGAGTTTGCTCAGATTTTTGGCAGACACCAACCACATTTACAGATTACACTGTGCATATTAGTAGGTGGTGTCACACTGAGGTTACATCAAGATAGTGTCTTTAAGGAAATAAAGCCTTTAATTAATTTATCTTCCTGAAAATGTAATATACTCTGCCTATAAACAGAATCCAAATAGCCATACAGAATGTATTATAGCCCGACAGGTTCCGTTCCCTCACATCATTAAACCAAACGCCATTCGAAAATCTGTCACTTTAATGCTCCCTTTGCCTAATTTCAGAAGTACCATCGTAGTGCAACATGACTTAGATCTTTAATGAAACATTTGCAGTAGCTCTTTAATTCGGCATATCAAAACAATATGCAGCACTTCTAATATTTTTTCAACTTCTTAATCGTTTCACTCTAGTCAGTACCGCCCTCCACGCTGTATTTTTGGTGCAGGAAAAACGTGGGAGCAAGAGACGAACCAATTATGAAAGTTGAAATTTTACTGAATCGAGTGCTGCTAAGTGGATCATTTGTGTGCCGAATTTCGCCGCAACCCTGCCTGATCCGTAAAACATCTCAAGTTCTGCTCTATTTGATTTTCAAGCTTGCAAGTAGGGAAGGCAGCATTAAATTGCCAGATTTTAATAAAGGCTGGCGCACAGTTTTCAGACAGCGAACAGGTGCTTATCGATTCAGCGCGCGGCACCGACTCACCTTCTGCTGCCGTCGGGCCATGTCCGTGGGCTGCTTGGCGTTGAACGGGTAGGCGATGCAGCGCAGGACAAACACATAGATCTGCAGTTTGATCTTCCTCTCCTCTTCCTCCTTCTGCATCCGCTCCCGCTCCTTCTTCTCCTCGTCTTCACCTGTGCCTTTACCTTTACCGGGGGAAGCTGAGCCAGGTGCGGCCGGCTGTTGCTGCTGGTCCTTCGGCCGGTTTGGCCCCCGTTTCCCCGAGGAAGCAGCAGGTCTTTTCGGAGCCTCCTGGACAACTTCTGGGTCGGACTCTCCGCCGGTGTCTTCGCTGGACGAAGGGTCCAACATGGTTCAGGGTGTGAAACTCCTTTTCAGAGGCAGACAAACTGAAAGACAAATTAAATGTTTTTGTTTTGATTAGTTTTTTTTAGTCGACGTGGCGCAAGCGGCCGCACTTCACCAACAGAGGCTGTCCTCCTCCTCCGGTGAGTCTGGAGCGACGACCTGAGAAACGCTGCTGTTTTTTTTTTTTTTTTTTTTTTTTTTGGAAGAGAGGGCGGAGTTTGGCGGTATGTGGAGGTTGTCGCTGCGTGCGCCTCGTTCCGCTGCATAGGAATGAATGGAGCTGAACGGCAGCGCGAGCATGCCGTGGCTGCCTGTGCGCGCGCGCTCTGAGCGCTCCGGTACAGGTGAGCAACCTGTGGCTGCAACCAGAGATAGGGAGGGAAAAAACGAAGAGGACTCACTCTGTCGCTGTTTCAGGAAACAATCTGTCTAATGGGAAAGTGAAGGCGCATCAGTGACGTAAATGTCTTGACAAGGTGTATATACTTTTTACAACACAATTTATAACGTCACGGTTCTATGCACGTGCATACGCTTCTGCAGATCTGTGAATATGAATGTGACGCACATGCGCATATCAAGTAGTCAGTATGTAAATTCACTTATTGGCTTTCTTTAGATTCACATATTATTCTATTCCACATCATTAATAGGCTGTACATTAATTCTCTTATGGTTCTATCTATTTCATACTGCACACACAGTAACACATACAGTATAATATCAGGTACTATGTGTGCAGTACATGTATTTCTGTCTGTTTTTTGCATGAATAAGTCAAAAAAAAAAGTCAAATTGTTATTTTGAGAACCATAATAATAATATACTTCTCCTCCATACCTCCCATACATGCATTTCTACTCAACATGCACTGGACATTGTGTTGTTTATGTTTATGTTGCTTGTTTAGTTTAAATGTGAATGTTATGTTTAGCTATATTCTTGTTCATACTTCAGCTTATGTCTTTTGCACTATATTCTATTCATATTTGCTGCTGCAACAAGCCGGGTTCCTTGCAGGGATCATAAAAGTTTCACCTCATCTCTCAGGTGATCTTGAAATATTTCATGCTGAGTTCACACTTCACCTGTAATGATCTTGTGTTGCTGCAGAATTCCACACCAGGATCCCACAAGTCAAATATATTGAGATTAAACTGGCTGCTATTGTGATAATACAACAAACTCTCACTGCAACTCTGATTCACTAACTAAATGTTTTCATTATAACAGGCTGTGAAACAGGATAAAACAGCACTGGTTTTAGTTTAAACTTGTATTATCAGCACAACAGAAGCACCCAGTGACGGAGTCTCTCATCTGAAGTGAATGAACATCAGAGACTGACTCATCTGATGTGTGATGTGTTGTGATGTGATTTGTGTTCATTCCAGCAGAGTCCGCCAAAGGTTTAACTCCCAACTCACGACAACAAGTTTTCTACTGGGAGGGAAGTTTGACTTTACTTAACCAAAACCTGAAGCTAACCTGAATCAAACTGCTGCAGCAGCTAAACTGAAGTGTTCGCTAAACTTTACAGCTGGAAGTGTCACATTACTGCTGCTGGACCACAATCCTTTATAGTGGAGGAATGATCTCTTAGAGTCCAGCAGGGCAGTGGTGGATTTTTACAAATTTGATGCAAAATTTACAGACTTTTTTTAACAACACAAATTTTGAAACTTCAACAAATTTTACATTTCTCTATTTTTTCTTTTTAATTAAAAAACTTTCCCACAAATCTTTACACAGATAATTTTTTACACATTTTTACACAAATTCAAAGGGTTTTAAGGAGTGAAGAATGAGGCTCTTGCACTCTGGAAGGACACAAAGTTGTTGTTTTTTAATCTTAACACATGGATGAATACTAAAATACAAAAAACTGGTTGCTGTGATGCTGACTGTGCTGATGATGTCTGTCTGTGAGTCTAAGGGTTAACAACACCCACTGCTACAGCACAGAAGGTGGGTCATTTTAAATTAAGGGGTGCTGTGTCTTCTCAAATAGACGATCTTTGGCTGTAGCGGAAAGCAACACGTGGGATGGGCCTGTTTAACTCACAAGGAACCGCAGGATCGTAATAAATCCGTGATCTGCCCCCATGTGAACAAACAGCTGCTGCAGAACGGAAGTAGAACCCGGAGGATGGAGAAAAAAGAGCAGAAACAAACCAAACAAACAAACACTTCATCCCATCAGCGATAAAGAGAAGTAGCACTTTAAATATTATATACTGTATGTGTGTGTGTGTGTAAAGATGGCCAAAAACAGTAGGTAGTATTAATCAACTTATTGTTTAATCATCAATGATGCACATAAAAGGCATGCATCCAGGACAGATAAATAGACAGACAGACAGACAGACAGACAGACAGGCAGCAGTATCCCCTGCTGGCTGTGATGGAGGAGCACAGCTGGTCTGAGACTCTAATTCAATTCACAGTCATTTTCTGTCAGAGCAGCTCAGGGAGACAGCGAGTCTCTGCGGTGTGAGAGCAGCAGAGTCTGAGAGGCAGACAGCAGCGTGCAGGCGGAGCTGCAGCCTCCCGGTCCGTCCCTTCATCACACCGGCTGCTGCAGCTGGACACCGGCTGCTCCACACGTCACTCAGGACTACACAGCAACGTCCATATGAGTGAGTGTTTCTGCAGCAGGTTCTCATGCTGCTGAAGCTGTGGCCGAGTCTCTTCTGGTCTGATCTGATATCTGCAGGCTGCACCAGGTCCCTCAGCCTTTTTTTAAAAACTAGTATTTACCCTGGGAACCAGAACTGAGCTGAGGCTAATGGGGGCATGGATCAGCAAATTTTTTAGTCATTTCAAGCTAGTTTCCTGCATGATAGATAGATAGATCGATAGATAGATAGATAGATAGATCGATAGATGAGATAGATAGATAGATAGATAGACAGATAGATAGATAATATATTAGCTGGCTAACCATCAGTTCCACTGATTTCACTCTGTAGTTTCTTTTCAAAAAGCCTGTGACAGTGTCCAAACAGCAGCTTACAATGCAACAAATAAATAACTACAATACAATATCTGTCAAACACAAAGGTGGAGGCTCTACAACATGGACTGGGGTTTCACATCTATGACACTGTTTGTCCTGGTTTCAATTAAAAATCTTAATCTGACTCATCACCAACACCAGTCATGGATTCAACCATTTTCAAGTCAGCATTTTTTTTAGACAGGCAGACATACGGACAGACACACAGACAGGCAGACAGACAGGCAGACAGACAGGCAGACAGACAGGCAGACAGACAGACAGGCAGGCAGACAGACAGACAGACAGCTGCAGGCAGAC